>MU619866.1:0-67221 GCA_025201785.1 Xylaria longipes
TTTAATTTAACTATATTAGTTAGCTTAAATTTGTATGTAATTACGTACAGTATAGCCCTGTCCGTGAGGGGATGGTCCGTGACTGGGTAGGTTATTTTACCTAGGTAGTATCAAAGCTCTTAATTTAAACCGCAGCATCATAACCTTGACTTTATCTACAAGCTCAGCTTTAAGTGTTTCTCCATCGGTAAAATGTGTATAGGATTAAAATGTAATCAGCTTTTTTTTTATCTCTCCTTAGTTTTTTAAAAGAAAATAAAATGTTTATTTATTATCCTTAACTTATTAAAAAAGCTACAAAAGTTTTTCTCGCACGTATAACCTGCTCCCTTTACGTAAATAACCTTAATTACCTAGGTAGGTTAATAGAAGAAAACGGAAGGGATTGAACCCGACCGGATTTGAACTGATGATATCGTCTGCAGAACAACTGCATAAAGTATATAATACTTTCATACGTGCTACTCACAATGAAGCACTAAATGGAGCCGGCATCTGTCAGCTAGCTCTTGCCGTGGTCCACCGATTCTTACGCTGCGAAACAATGCGCTTCTTGCAGATCTCGTGTCTTAGATGACCGGGAACTAAGATATAAACTTTTGAACCCAAGTGTCTACGTCGGCAAGATGAGGACTATACCTTTGCAGTTCAGCAACATGTGCTGCTTTAAGTACTATACTAAGCCTGCGGATGGAAGCCTTATACCAGGGCTACGCGTATAATGTTGACTTGGGATTCGAAGTACGAGCGAAACGACTTTGCTCTCTGGCTCAAAGAAAGGGACATTAGAAGTCTACCCAGAAGCGTAAATTTGATCTATTACTGCTCGTGTCGAAATGGCCAAGTATACAAGGACACAGAACCAAAATGGGTAATCGGATGCAACAAGAAGTCCTACATCTAAGGAGTAATGTTTGTGCTGTGCTATTCCATATGGCTGGCCAGCTGCAGCCAGCTGCCAGGAGTTGCCGCCGAATGTCCGAAGGAACTACGCCGGCATCTCGTAGATCTACCGGGTACGTCCGGAACGCCATCTAGATCTCTAGATCTCTAGGCGACTCACGGAGCTAGGTATGTCCGCCAGCAATTTTAGGCCAGTTTCGCGCTCTCGTGCTTTCGTTCCTTCGCGTTCTCCGAAGGCTTTCCCGCCTTTCGACATCTCGCCACGGATACGCCACGGAATTAATTGTTCGCTCTGTGCCGTATTGTAATATTTTAGTCCGGGTACAGATACCGAGTCAGCACCGAGAATATGCCACTTGTTAATGCGATCTGAATAAGTAATTCCCAATTGTCATCAGTCAAGAGGTAGATAATTATTAACAGGCCCGCAAAGCGTAAGGTAGCTATTACAAGTAGACCACAACCGTCTGATTCGACAATGCATAAGTAACAACCGCGCATTGAAAGAAAGAAAACAAACAAATTTTAAATTTTCAAGGAACTACCGTTCCGACACCGCTAGACACGTAGATGGTGAGATTTACAGGGTCAGGACCTTGTCAATTGTCTTGTCAGCCCAGTACTGTACGTCATTTACCGATGGGTCCAACTAGCCCAAAGCTGACCTGGAATGGCCAAGCTGTTGGGTGGCTTTGGGCAACTTTGGGCAACGATGGATCGTGTTCTAATTTTCATTAGCCTACCTAGGTAGCTCGCGGTCTGAATTGGACCCTGACAGCAGAATCCCATTACAGGGAAGCTGGCGCAAATTTGCTGACAGATACAGGGAATACATTTTGCCGCTACGCTGCAAACCTGACAAAAGTGCCGATAGGAGCCTCACATACCGAATGTACTGCGTACAGGTTTGCTGCAGCCAATCGTTATTTGTATTGGTATAGCTGAGCCGTTATGTCCTTAACGGGAATGTTTCAGTTTCAGTGTTCTTGGATTGGCTGTACCTAGACTGAAGGGTTTACAGTGGAAGGCAAGCCCGTTCAACAATGCCATTATAGTTTAGGTATTAATATACTAGGACATTAAAGGTAAGAAAAAGAAAAGAACAGAAAAGCTAACGTAAACTCTTACGAGAGAAGGATCCTAGCAATGTACAGTACAGCAAAGAGTTACCAGGTTATGCTCGACTACCTAAATACCATATCCCCTCCAAGTGGGGGATGGGTCAGGTATTCAAATCACCAGTCACAGCAATGTCTACTATCTGGTATGACTGGAACTAAAACGACAAACGCCTCAGGGCTGCTATTAGACTAGAAGATTGGCCGCTATATTCATTCACGTACTTAGTATAGCACTACACTACCTACATAGTCGAATCCATTCGTGACGTGATGGATGGGAACTCTTGATGTTGGGACGAAGGATATCCCAGCAAGCAAGCGTCTAAAACACATAATCAAAGTTTAAGGTACACAATGCAGGTACCTCCTTAGTATACAGGTGCCAAGAGCCAACTGGTCTCGACGATAGCCGAAATTGGAGAAATTAATACCGTACACAGATGCCTCACAATGGGCCTGCAACGGCTCTACTAAATACGTCCTCCTGTGTGCCTCGTTGGATAACACCGAGCCGAGATCACATGAATACCCAGCTCACAGGACTGCTCTGTATGCACCCCGGATACGGCTCTCGTGATGTTGGCTGTCTGGGTAATCTCAAGGATATGATTGGCGGCGAGCGAATAAACAGCCGCCGTCCACTCATATCGGAGTCTTTCCGCATTCCGGGGCTCTTCAAAGGGCTCTCTTACCGCTTGCAGTACGACAGTATAGCACAGTGGGTACGGCGCAGACCCGGGCATAAACTGGAGAAAGGGCGGTCTTGGTGTTATTCGTTATTCGGGCCTTGCTGCGGGCATCGTCTAGCAGCGTAGCGGTCGGTAACCCGGCAACCTGGCCAGACACACCAGTGGTTAGTTACTTGTTGGGATACTTGTCGGTGTGCCGTCGCTACTGGAGGCGCCGGGGCTGGCTTGAGTATGAAGGCGCCGGCGTGCTCGTTGGAGACGGAGTTTCGCTCGTCGCTCGGAGATGCGCTGGTTATCAGCGAGGACGTCTGACATATGCTTAAAAGTGAAGGCTTGCGTGTAGCGCCGTCTACCGGCTACTCAAGTACTTGCAGGGGTATTGCGGATGCGCAGTGCGGGAAGAGCTGGGGCTGGTGTGTCGTGGTGCGCTTGTCCACCTATGAAGAGGCTGCAAAACAACCGGGATACTTGGGCAATACATCATAGGTAGACTTTGCTGGTGTTCGTGTCTCCTCGGCGCTGGTGGGTTGATGGCAGTCCTGGCGTCGTCGCGTCATCGTCATGCCTCGTCACCGCGAGATCATCAGGGCACCGCCGCCAAGAATATTAGTATCCATCCCGGGGCCCTTCTAGCTCGACCAACTCGCCCATCTCTGTCCATCTTGATCACTGAAAGGGTGTGTAGATGTAAATGCAAATATTAAAATCCATGCACAACGGGTTTCACTCCTCACGTTTCTGCGTTGCCCTGACCGATTGAAGTCTGGACCCTTCTAGTATACCTACTATACGTCGTCTGCGCATCGCATCGCATCGCATCGCATTAATTAATTACTTAGTTGGTTACCTAGGTAGGTAGTTAGTTCACCAGCCTGAGGCATTTGCATTTGCATTTGCATTTGCATTTCCATTTCCATTTGGTGATACCATACTGTGTATACGCGACTATACCACCAGGTACGTAGCTCGTTTCCTCTTCTTATTCCCCTTCCAACTTCCCCTCTCCGGCCCGATCGCCAATTGCTTCCTCTTGCCGCCGTCGTCGACCAACCCCTCTTTCCACCGCCTGCGGTAGCATCCATCTCACCTGACATCCGTCACGCCGGGCCTGGGCGTCAGGCTCACGAACGAGGCTTCTGGACTGACCAGTTTGCCAGGCGACTGGACCACTGTGCGCATCACCTGATCCCCAAATTCCCTCTCCGCAAACGGCGGCTGCAGCAGGAGGGTCTTCCCCCTTCCACATCCAGCCATACGCTATTACCGAGGAGCGTTATTACCGAGAAGAGAAGCGGGTCCCGGGAGACGCTGGAGATCTTCTGAGACTGCCCTGCCAACCAGGGTGAACCCCTACCAGAACCCTACCAGAACCCTACCACCACTCTGCACTCTGCACTCTGCACTCTGCGCTCTGCACTACGTGGTTTTTTTGGCTGGTGTACCGTACCCCAGACCGAGACAGTACGTCGGGTCTGTCAGTCAGACGGATTGCTTTTCGTCCATGACATTTATCCCATACACACACACACACACTCACACTTACATACGCACTTGCACACGGCTACACGGCTTGTGGCTTGATGCATGCTGCCAATCATTTTTTTGGTACCCTGTGATCGGTTCTTTTTCCCTCTATACCTAAAGCTGCAAGCTTGTCCTGCCGGTACTTGTACCTCCATCTGTAAGTCCCGTCTCGCTTTCCCTTCTCCAGCCGCTTGATCTGTCCCGCCCGGGTGGTCCTCCTCCATCCATCCATCCGTGCCTAAATCGAGCTCATATACTTCCGTATGCGCATGTCCTCGCGCTCGCGTCCGCGCTTAGTTCGTCTTCATCTTCTTCCTCTCGTCTGTTACTGCCCTGCCCTGCCCTGCCCTGCCCTGCCCTGCCCTCCCCTCCCCCTGCTGTCCCTTGCGAATCCACTTGCTATACTATCTATACGCTGCTTGCCCCGTCGGTCAGTGTCGGGCTTAGCTATCCCCAACCTATACTACCTCGGTCTTCTTTACACTTATATGTACTTCATCGTCTCTGTTGATATTTCGCTCTTATGGCACTGAGTGCCTAGGCAACATCTACACCTCTGAAGTCGTCTGTGGCTCAATATCATGATATGAATTCTCCTCTTGGGCTCTTCCTCATCTCCACCTCATCGCCCATCGTCAATATTTTTTTTATGTCCTGTAGCTCTAACATATCAAAATGTCAAGACCCGATTGGAATCGGCCTCGGTGCGCCGACCAGCACCTCACCAGTACTCTAGGTGGGAACATTTATTACAGACCTGGAGTTCAAGAGCGTAGGCATTGTGCCGATCAATCGTTCCCCAGCCCGCAAATTCAACCACGTGAACGGCGACACCAGTCAATTCACATTATCTCCTATCCTTCGGGCTACATCCCGAACGAAGTAAGAGCCGACTTGGCCAGGTGCAAGAGAGCTGCCAAAGCGAGGAGAAAGCAGGATAAGGGCCACGAAGCAATAGCAACGGCGGAAGAGGGAGCCAGTCATAGGTCGTCCCGGCGGGTATTCGAGAAGGTGTTGGCCCCGTTCAAATTGTCAACTGCGCATCCAATTGACACCGACGTCCTCCCTACAGCAGGCGTTCCGCAGTCACCTACCGAGCTTTCCCCTGTTTCCCCAGTTTCCCCAGTTTCTCCTGTTTTCCCACAGAGGGATCGGTCGTTGTCCATGATTACAGTACCGCCCCCCGGCGCGGCGTCGATGGCCGGCACCACGATACCTGAAACACGTAGGACGTCCGTCATGAGCACTGCTCTCCACAATGCACACCGAAATAGCGTAATATCGGTCCGTTCAGCCAAGAGCATCATGAGCTCGGTGACTGAAGTCCCAAAGCCCGTTGCGAGTGGAAGTGGTGTACAGTGCTCGATAATCCTCGCCGAACCCAACGTCTTCCTCACCGGCTTCGACCACGACGGCCACCCACGACACCAGACAACCAACTCGACCGCGCTTCTCCGAGGCAAATTACAGCTCAACGTCACTAAGAACGTGAAACTAAAATCAATCACACTCAAACTCCATGGCAAAGCTAGGACGGAGTGGCCGGAAGGTATTCCACCTATGAAAATCGACCAACACGAGGAGACATCGTTGCGGACACAGGTGTTGACCTTTTTTCATGCTATGCACGAAACATGGGAAACCGAATTCGGAAACCAATGCACCTATTCGCTCCGTCAATCCACAGAGCCTGCGAACAGAACCCCTTCTATGCACGCACCGTCCACCATCTCCTCGGCCTTGAAGCGAGGATCGCCGGGTAACCTCACCTCTCAGGACTACAAGCGATTGTCGCTCCAATCCATCCAGTCCCGTAGCTTTGGAAAGGGGGATATCCAAGCTACAGAGGCGGTACAATCCAAAACCTACAAGATATTTCGTCCGGGCAAGTACGAATACGCCTTTGAGTTGCCCATTGATCACCACCAGCTAGAGACGACCAGGCTTCAGTTTGGATCGGTAAAATGGGAACTAGAGGCGACCATAGAGCGAGCAGGCGCGTTTAAACCCAACCTTCACGGAACGAAGGAAGTCCGCATTGTTCGGGTTCCTGATCAGCTTTCGCTCGAGACGACAGAGCCGATCTCCATAAGTAGGCAATGGGAAGACCAGCTTCACTACGATATCATGATATCAGGGAAATCCTTCCCGATAGGCGCACAGATTCCTATTGCATTCAAGCTTACACCATTAGCCAAGGTGCAAGTCCACAAACTCAAGGTGTTTGTGACCGAGTCGGTTGAATATTGGACAAACGACCGGAGAGTCACTCGAAAAGACCCGGGCCGCAAAATACTGCTATTTGAAAAAGCAGCTGGAAAGCCTCTTGGCAAGCCGTATGAATCATCAGAGATAAGGATATTGAGTGGCGGCGAGCTTTCGCCTGACCAGAGGCAACAGGCGCGGGAAACTGCGCATAGACGCAGAGGTATAGAAGCCTCTAGGAACCAAACGACGCCTCAACCGTTACCCGATCCATCAGAAAATATTCTCGGAGATCTGGATCTAGGGCTGGAATCGTACTGGGGACCAACGGAGATGGAAATGAATGTTCAGATTCCAACTTGCGAACAGATGGCCAAGGATAAAAACATACGTCTTCATCCAGATTGCAGCTGGAAGAACGTCAACGTCCACCACTGGATCAAGGTATACCTCAGTGCCCACGGTTGAGAAATATCGATACTAACAAAACTGGGCGTAGGTCGTTATGCGCATCTCGAGACTTGATCCGGAGGATCCCACTGGCAAAAAACGACGTCATTTTGAGATCAGCATCGATTCCCCCTTCACCGTGCTCGATTGCCGCGCGACTCGGGCTAATACGGCTCTCCCTGAGTACTCGGGTTCTGAGCGACCAATTTACCACCAACACTCTCGCTGCGGCTGTCCTGACTCCGAAATCCTTGGGACTAATCCTAGCCCAGCGTCTAGCACGGGCAGCATACCATCGGTAGAACCTAATGCTAGCATGACAAGCACCGAGGGTTCGGGCATCACACGACCACCATTAGCACACGTACAACAACATCCTGCAGCCGGTTCCCAGCCGGTTCAGCGGCCAATGCATTTACTGCGTTATCCAAGCCACAATCCTCCCGCGTTCGATGCGGATTATCCGCCACCGCCAATGCTCACGCCCCCTCCCCAATACGACCTCGTCGTGGGCACGCCAAGTGTAGATGGCCTGGCCGATTACTTCGCTAGACTCGCCGATTATGACGGCGATTCAGACAGCGGAGACGAAGATGTCAACGTGCGAAGCCGACTGACGGAACGTACTGGGCGTGTCAATGTGCCTCATCCACGAACACCCGGTGGGCGATTTGTATCGAGTCGAAGCCTCGAGATTCAACGCCCGCCTCTACCGGACCTCCACATAGCCGGTGCGCTACAACAACGAAGGGGTTAGTTGCCCAATTTTGGTTGCGGGCTCTGCGAGACCATGCGAAGTCGTCTTGTCACGGGTCGATCAGTCTCGGCCCAAACAATCTGATTGAGCCTGACGTTTCACTTGACGGACTGATAGTAAACACAATGCTCCAAGTCAGCCGACTCTCAGATATAGCATTAAGGCTCTATTCGGTGATGTCACTTTTTATGGCTTACGAAGACTTGACTATGCTGCAGCTTTTTTGGATGGGCTGGAGCGATTCCCTTAAAACTGTGACTCAGTTTGGACATGTTCTTGTGGGCTTCATTGGTGAATGGATTGGGTTGTATCCCTTTGGCCCAAGACGTTTGGGTCTCAATGTGATGATTTTCTACGTTTGTCTACACAATTGTGTAGATTTATTCAACATACAGTGTTTTGAGCCGGAAAAAGCCAGGCTTCGAGCTCTAGCTTTTGGTTTGGGAAAAGAGGGCTATGATACACCGATTCATGCATACCAGGCGTTGGCAATATATACCCACCTACCTCCTTACTGTTAACCGTTCATGATACCTAAATAAAATTTTAACTATAAATTTTGACTTGTTTGTGTGCGATCATTTCTGCGTTGCGCCTCAGCTACTACTACGTTTTCTTATTATCTTAGCCTTTATCACTCAAGTAATGACGCGCTTCCAGTAACAACTAAGAGCAAAAGTGCTCACGTACGTAAAAAAAAACAAGCTGTCTCACCTAACTTGATCACGACAGCCAAGTGGGGATTGCAAACTATTATTCTTGCTTGTCGGGTGGCTCTTCCGAAAGCTTGCGGACAGCGGAGGATGTAGGTTCCGTAGAACGCAGAGCCTCAAATCTTTATAGGTGGAGAAATGGAGAAAAGCACCCCCTGCAACCAAGCAACATGCCATAATGGCTATACAACCTGATCTTGCAGGTCAACACCTCCCCAAGAGCGCCAGGGGTAACGCCAATAACGGCAAACCATCCGAAATAATCCCTGCCGAGAGTCTCCCAGAGGGAAGAAAACGGGGGAAATCGTCCCCAGCGGAGCACGTTTCGAGTTAGCAAAATGGTCACGCCATGGAGCTGTTTGAAATCTGGTCAGTAGGCGAGGGATAGGAATATAGGTAGGTAGGTATCTATAGGGGAAATTCACGTGGGGTCGAGCATAGAGCGAGCCGTGGACAAACATATATAGCCTGAGATGCAACCGCGGCGCTTGATGCAATCTATAGTCCGGTCCCGCTAGCGTTCCTACGTCGTTTTATTGAGGTACATGATCGTACCTTAGGCTGCTGCTACCTCGGGTTGATTGAAACGCTTGATCACGCATCGGCTATTAATCATGCTGTATAGCACTGGGCTCGCGGCTCTCCTGGCTCTGCCCGGCGCCTCGGCGCAGCTGAATAAGCTGGCGAAGGCGGCCGGGAAGCTGTATTTTGGCTCGGCGACGGATAACGGAGAGTTGACCGATACGAGCTACGTCAACATCTTGAAAGATACGAACGAGTTTGGTCAGATAGTGAGTGTCTTGCTGAGTTTTCGTGTCGGTTGGTGGCAGTTAGGGAGAAGGAGGGGTGTGTGTTGAAGGATTGTTTATTGCTGTATACAGAATTATACAATATAAGTATAGTCTGCAGAACTACGATGCGAAAGATTTAGCTAACACCCTATCTGTGAAAGACACCCGGGAACGGCCAGAAATGGCAGTACACGGAGCCCAGCCAGGGCCAGTTCTCATATACCTCCGGTGATCAGATCGCCGGGGTCGCAGCGACCAATGGCCAGCTCTTGAGATGCCACACGCTCGTGTGGTACTCACAGCTACCATCATGGGGTTAGTGGTCTCTATTTTCGGAATCTACTCTGAAAAGTAGAATCTGGACTATGTTAGCTGACACCGTGGACAGTCAGCAGCGGGACCTGGACCGTGGACACGCTGACATCTGTGATGAACACGCACATCTCGAACGAGGTAGGCCACTATAAGGGCAAGTGCTACGCCTGGGACGTGGTAAATGAGGCCCTGAACGACGACGGCACGTACCGCCAGAACGTCTTCTACAACGTCCTCGGCGACTCGTACTTCGCGCTCGCCTACAAGGCCGCGGCGGCCGCGGACCCGGCCGCAAAGCTGTACTACAACGACTACAACATCGAAGGCACCGGCTCGAAGCAGCAGGCCGTGGCCAAGATTATCTCGCTGGTGAAGAGCGCGGGCGCCAGGATCGACGGCGTCGGCATGCAGGCGCATCTGATCGTCGGCAGCTCGCCCAGCCAGAGCTCGCTGCAGAGCGCCATACAGTCGTACGTCGCGGCCGGCGTGACGGAAGTGGCGTACACGGAGCTCGACATCCGGTTCAGTTCGCTGCCGTCCACGGCCTCGGGCCTCTCGCAGCAGGCCACCGACTACGCCGCCGTGACCAAGGCGTGCCTCGCCGAGAAGGCCTGCGTCGGCATCACCATCTGGGACTACACGGACAAGTACAGCTGGATCCCCAACACGTTCCCGGGCCAGGGCGACGCGCTGCTGTACGATGCCAACCTGAACAAGAAGCCGGCTTGGACGGCCGTGAGCAGCGTGCTCGCCGCTGCTGCGACCGGGGGTTCTGGGACCACCACCACCACCACCACCACCACGACGCTGGTTACGAGCACCACGACCTCGTCTACGGCTGGCCCGACTACGACTTCGTGCGTCGCGCAGAAATGGGGCCAGTGCGGTGGTAAGGGATGGACGGGCTGCACCGTTTGCGCGGCGGGTTCGACTTGTACGGTTGGTAATGACTACTACTCCCAGTGCTTGTGAGCCGTAGTTAGAGGTGAGGGAGGTGAACCTGGGCGGAATCTGAGATAGGTCCATGACTATATATATATATTCGAATCGTGTGTTCTTTTTTTTAGAAAAAAGCGAGAGCTCGGGTCGAATCCGTACAAGTCAAAGGGGTCCGAGCTATTCGGCACGTAGCGTTATACCTCATAGTACTTATAGAGCAATAATCTACAGAAAAAGGCTTTCGCGGCGACTGTGAATATGGATGTAGGTTTTTGAGGTACCTAGATGGTATTAGGTTCTATGTCAAAGCGTGATAAACCCCGGGTTTATGTTTTCGAACCGCACACAGAATACCTGATCCTAGCGTTTGACTATCGCCAAATCCCCAAAACGCGAGCTAGGTGTAAGAGATATTCTCTCTCTCTCTCTCTCTCTCTCTCTCTCTCTCTCTCTCTTAACAATTTTCTCGCCGCTCACTTGCTACTTCAGTCAAGTAAGCATAGAGCAATTTTTAAGTGAAAGACGCCCCTATTTATACAGCAAATCGAGCTTGATAGCTTGACGCAGCATCAAAGGGTTCTCAACAATATAAAGTTTAAAGTTTAATCAACGTTAATCTCGAGATCTCCCAATAGACAAGAGTTGTCTCTTAACCTATCATTAAAAACTTAAAAGTAGTGCTAAAGTGAAGATTTAGGTGTAAAGAATGGCCAGGTCGCCGCCGTAAGCCGATTACAGTACGAGTGACACGGAAAAGGGCGATAGTCTTCCAGTGTAACGTATTAAGTCGACTTGCCCGTGTAGGTGCTCGGCCAATCCGGTTACTTTGTTACCTTCTCTGATGAGAGTTGATGCGATTGTTTTATATGTAATAAGAAATTGTAATCGCGTCGTCTCTGCTTGAGTGACGTGCTATCGGCCCCAACTTCCAATTTGGGCATCTCAATTCGCCAGCAATTCATGCAATGTATGTTGTGCACGTGCCGACTCGTATAAGGAACAATGATATCCGATCTCTATCATTTAATAACGCTCGTCATAATACGGATTATATCCCTAGATAAATCACCACCTCAATCGGTAGCGCTTAACTTAGTGTGAACCTCGTTATATGTGATGTGTAGGTAGGCTACTTACTATATTCGAAACGTTCTCCGGGCCAACTAGATCGCGCTATCAGGGCATCGATGAATCACACCCCGCCACTTCAAAATCTCGGGGCATACGCGCACGGATAAAGTATTATGTAAATGACATGTAGAACCAGCATGTCTCAGATGGTTCCTAGTGGTCAGTCCAGTCTGCAGTTGACGCAGCTTCCCCTGAATTGGTAGGTCCCTATACGGGTAGGTATAGGATACACAGGGATGAAGAAACGTTCAAATGCTTACACAAGAGAATTGAGCGCACGCGATTCGACAAGCCGAGATCTGGCAGACAGGACCTACCCAACTTAGATAGGTAGCTAACAATGCATGTGCCCGACGCTCGTATACCAATGGGATCCCGGCTCAATACCACTTCAGGCGGTAAATTAACTAAGTACTTGGCACAGTCGCCACTGTCAGTACCTTCTGTGCTAGCAAGGTAAAGTGTCTTGATTGAAAACTTAATAGGGCCATAGGATCGTCGCCTGGATGTCCTTTTTATTGAGGCTCGGAAACTCATCTTTGTCACATATGGCGTCTTCTTGACCAAAGCTTATCTTGCTCTTGTGTTCACGAGGGGGCCGCCTGCCTGATTAAGATAGGCACCGGGATCGACCCCTCAAAGATGCGGGATGGTATCCCAGACTCGGCAAGTCGACAATTCTCGCAGGGGTCTTTGCAGTAATTAAGCGCTGCGGCAGCGTATGCAATGCAACCTTACCCCGAGAGCTACACAGATCAATGAGACAATACAACTGAGAAAAGGGATAGCCACACCTATTTATAAGGAGGTTTACCTCCCTTTATTATGAGGTCTCTCCAGGAAGGTTGTCTTTGACCCTTCCGATAGTGAGATTCCTAGACGCGCCTCAGATTCTTGCAGCCATGTTGTCCCTGGCTACCGCCCTGTTCGCTACAGCGGCCACGGCCCGGCTGATGGATAGCCTGCCATCCGTTCCCCAAGGATGGACACAAGTTCGTCAAGCTGCTTTGGACGAGCCGATCACGCTCCGAGTCGCTCTCCCACAGCAACATGCCGTCGCGTTGGAGCAAGCGGTTATCGAAATGTCAACTCCAGGGCACCCCAACTACGGGAAGCACCTGAGTCGACTTGAGCTCCGATCATACACCGCACCAACAAACGAAGCTCTCTCTTCCGTGGTTAGCTGGCTGAGCGGTAGTGACATTAAGCCTCTTGTCAACAACGATTGGATCACTTTCTCTACCAACGTCGAGACGGCCAATGAACTGCTGAACACAACTTTTGCGTGGTACCAATATGAGAAGGGCGGCAGTCCCAAGCTTCGGACACTCGACTACAGTGTACCCGACGAGCTCGCAAAGAACATAGACTTGATCCAACCGACAACTCGATTTGGACAGCTCGGCGCGAGGAAGTCTACCATCTTTGACATGCAAATTCTTGGCTCTGCCGACGAAGAGGCCAAGGTGAAAGCCACCGGCGCCGCTGCCGCCGACTGCAACACCAGCCAGATCACCCCCGCTTGTCTGAAATCGCTGTACAATATCAAGTACACGCCTCCAGCAAGCGGCAATCTGGTCGCTTTTGCTTCCTACCTGGAGGAATACGCTAGATATTCAGATTTGGTTTCATTCGAGTCGAAGTGGCTGCCAAGTGCCGCAGGACAGAACTTCACCGTCCAGTTAGTCAATGGCGGACTGAACAACCAGAATAGCAACGATGACAGTGGTATGTCTGGCTTCTTCTTACCCAGAACATTATATCGTACTGACTTGCCATAGGTGAGGCGAACCTGGATATCCAGTACATCCTGGCCGTTAGCGCTCCTATTCCCATTCTCGAATACAGCACGGGTGGCCGAGGGTGAGTGGAAATGATAACCCAAGAGCTCCAGATGGAGATTATACTAACCGGTGTGAATAAGACCCCTCGTGCCTACCGATGACGAGCCCGGCCCATCGAGTAACGAGCCGTATCTTGAGTTCTTGACCTACCTCTTGGACCTGGAAGATTCTGCCCTACCACAAACCCTCTCGACATCTTATGGCGAGGAGGAGCAGAGTGTCCCTCAGGATTATGCTCTTAAGGTGTGCAACATGTTTATGCAGCTCGGTGCCCGGGGCGTAAGCGTTTGTAAGTGAATCTCGGAGTCTCTTTCTTATTTTGAGTGCTATAACGGAATGGGCCATTCATATATCACGTTGAAAAGGCAACAACTGACTCGAGGTGTTTCAGTGTTCTCCTCCGGCGACTCCGGACCTGGTGATTCGTGCACTCGCGAGTCCGATAACGCTGCGTACTTCCAACCTACCTTCCCCGGTGCCTGCCCATATATCACCTCGGTCGGCGCCACTCGCGGTGTTAGCCCCGAGGCCGCGGTCAGCTTCTCGAGCGGTGGTTTCAGCACGCTTCACGCCCGGCCGTCGTGGCAGGACAGCGCCGTCAGCTCGTATCTCACATCGATCGGCAAGACCTACTCGCCCTACTTCAACGCCTCCAACAGAGGCTTCCCCGACGTCGCCACGCAGGGCTCATCCTTCGCAGTTGTCGACAAGGGCAGAAACGCTCTATTGTCGGGAACCAGTGCCTCGTCGCCGGTTTTTGCCGGCGTTGTCGCTTTACTCAACGCAGCTCGAAAGAGCCAGGGCCTGGCACCGCTGGGATTCCTGAACCCCTTCCTCTACTCCAATGCCGGTGCCTTCACGGACATTACAACTGGCTACGGTAGTGGCTGCACCGGTAACTCGGCTTTCGGCCGTAACGGCGCTCGCTGGAATGCTACTGCAGGGTGGGATCCTGTTACTGGTCTCGGCACGCCTCTTTTCGATAAACTTTTGGCTGCGGCTGCTCCCGGTGTTAAAAACGCGTAAACTCATTAAAGTAGTTACTAGTCGTACCTAAACTCATGGAATATTACGAGCTTCCCGATGATGCTTCTTTTATTGTTCCCGGTAATGATTGTATCCTGGCATTGTATTAACGTCTAAAATTGGGTCATGCTGAATTAAGGAAAAGGTTGTGAGAGTCCTTCATTGACCTTGCATAATCGGTGTCAATATAGGAATATATCTGGTAAAATCGAAACGTGGGCCAACGCGGCCGTAATTATACTCGTCGTGACCGGATTTCCTGATTAATAATATCCAACTCAGCGCGACATGTAAAAGCTCAATGCTGCAATACCTGCTGAAACTATGTTTTGCCATTTCCTTATGCCGCAGACTGCCTACCTGGTAGTCATGGCGAAATTATGATGTAAGAGAAACGTCCCACATGTCACATCTACTCCCAGTCGCCATCCCCTAGATGAATTGGCTTTCCGTTCCTCACATCCTCCATAATCTGGTCGATGCTCCACGGCTCGTACCGATAGCCTGGCGGATAGTTGGGAGGGACGGTATCGACTTGGTCAAATGGTATCCCCTGCTTGATAGTATCCGCCATCTTGTGGTAGTTCTCATAGGCATACTTTTCGGGATCGTGTTTCCAAATCCAGCTTGGGAGCTTCGGCTGTGCACGTTTGGGATCCATCTTGACTTCGTTCCAGTCCGTGTCTTGAAGCAGCTCGGCATTAGAGAACCCTAGCTTCTGTGCGCAAGCACATCGAATGAAGCGGAATCGGATATGAGTGCGGACCGACAAGGGTACATTCTCCTTGCCGCCGATCTGAAGGCACGATGCTAAAGAGACGGCGTCCTCGATTGCCTGAGTGGCGCCGTTGCCCGATGCTGGCAGAAAGGAGTGTGCGGCATCACCAATCTGGACGACCCGGCCACCCGGGGAACACCACGACGGTTGTGGATTACGCCAGAAGAGCTCGAAATTGAGAATCGTCTTAGGAGGTGTAAGCTTTACCAGTTCCTTGAAGATCGGCGCCCATGGCACTGGGCCGACTCCCTTGTCCATGTTGTTGACTACTTCCTCGAACTCGACTGTGTGAGTCCAGCTTTCTTCTTCAGACCCTGTCACCTTCGAAATGTTAGAAAGTGGTGCGGTACACAATTACAGAATCCTTACATCGTGATTCATGATCCAAATGAAGGTACCGGGTCGAGTCAAAGCCAACGCGTATGTTCCGGGCCTATAACACGGACAACGTTAAACTGAGTCCAGCGACACATGTATGCGAGACTCACCCAAGGAAGGTCCTGACGATCGGCTCATCGTTATTCTCCCCACCCATGCGGCCAAAGAACTCTTTGACTTCAGGGTTCTTATCCAGATGCTCAGAAGCGAAAGCTGCTCTCCACATAGCTCGCCCCGAGCTTCTTGCTCTCACTTGACCTCCTACAAGTTTCTGACTCTTGGAGCCCACGCCATCCGCAGCGATGACAACGTCCGCCTCAAAACGTTCCCCCTCGTCTGTGATAGCGACCGCCTTCTGACGTGAGTCATCTTCGCAGTAGTCAACTACCTTTTTGCCGAATTGTATCTTAACTCCAAGCTTTTCCACTTGCCGGACGAACATCTTGTAGACGAGCGGTCGCATCTGGAACCTTCCCGGCGGGGTGTTTGGATCCATCCCTGCACGGCGCAGTCGATCGGATACCCTCATAGGAGGTATTGTACGTTCGCCGCTATGCTTGAAGGTTTCGAGCCATGCATTACTCATTGAGATCTTCTCGTACTCTTCGAGTAACTCTGGCCAGTGTCGGAAGAACTGGATGGCGCTGTGACCCATGAAATACATGTCCCCTGAAGCAAGAGATCAGACCTTGACCGAGGACCAGCTTGAGATACCAACACTTACCTGCCGTATTAATATCCTCCATGCGCTCCAGCATGCGGACGTTATGGCCTTTGCGTATGCATTCGATAGACGCCGTTAGACCCGCAAGGCCAGTGCCCACGATCAGGACATCGATCCCCGTCGGTGGGTATGACCCGACGGGGTTGCAATCGTCAGCAGTGTAAACCGAGCCCATTTTTGGTTCTCGATATTCTCGCCGAATTATGAAGTGGGAGGAAGATAGATTCGAATTTGACTGGCGTCGTGTCCTACATATCTCTAAAACATCGCTAGCGAGATCGGAAGGCTTGAAACTTACCTGACCCTCGGACCCCGTGTTGGGAAATACGAATCTAGGTGACACATGAGTTATTGATAAGGTGCGGCGATATCACACGTATCTTCGTGGGACACAAACAATCCTCAAGGCCTAGACGCCAACTTCCTGGAAGAGCAGGGATGGAGAAACCAGGCTGCGTGTTTTTAAGAAGTACAATGCGTTGTAGGAGGTTCTGCACCTAACGTCGGCGGGGTTCTTCTACGGAACCCAGCCGTATTTCGACGCGTAAGCCGTACGGTTTACTTCCACTAGGGTCAGGGGTCTAGATTTGGGAGTTTCTCGTGAGTACATGGTAGATAATGTGAACATGCAACCTCGCGGTCTTGAATCTGGATCAACCCGGCAGCAACGAAGATCAGCATCCTTGGCCGAAACGTACATATTGAAAACCTAAATGTGCATGTAAGTGTGCTCAGTATTAGTAATCCGAGTGTAGAGACATATGGTAACTGTATTGTTCTATAGTCGTGCAGTTGGACGTCTTATTGACAAATAACTGTTACAGTTTCATCTGCTGGAACCACAGGCGATGAATATGATTACTGTAAGGGGAGTGGGTTTACATGCATTACCATACTTTGTCTACTCGTTTATTTCGTCTCGGCCGTATTAGCCAGTCTCCGAGTCTTCGCTCCGTAATAAAATTCTCCCATGTTAATTACCAACCGCTGTATAATAGTATATTTTGACAGCAAATGGTCGTTTTACTCACAATAAAGCATCAATATGCCAAACTGCTGTTTGTTAGCTTTGTAATTCAAGTCCTAAATCTGTATCTTGGAGGAGGTTTGTGGATTATAGGGACCACCAGCCATACTGTAATTAGCTAATCATCAACTGTCGACTAAGATAACTTTCTCGTGGCGCCTTACCGATTGTACCTGAGAGTGTTTTCCTCGGTTAACCTATTGAAAGGGCAAGATAAGCATATTTTCTTCTTTTTCTAAGGTCTCTTCCTTGTTACTAAGGTCTCTTGTTACTATCCTTGTAAACTTTGTAGAATGCCTCCTGTGATAACACGAAAATTTATGTGGACTCCTTGACACCTGCAGCGAATCTTACATATCGGGATCAAAATGCTGCCGACCAAGATGATAGAGAGTGATATTACATATGAATATCGATACGAGGCACGTAATCAAGTTACTGAACGGTAGACCGCATGTTCATTTTCCGTCTCCGTAGAGAGCTTGCCTGCATACTTGCATTGCATATGTTGTTTGTGTGGAACGAGAAGGCATATATTCTTCGCTTTAGATATATGTCTATCTATCACCCGTCACGATTCAATCAGCTTTGTGGGGTTTCTTCGCTCTTTACTTGATGTGATCTCGTTAGATAACTGTCATGCATCATTTGACGCTCATTGCCTTTGTGGCTGTTCTCGTGGGCCTTGGTGCTCTTCGTCTATACGGATTGTTTAGGCAAATCAATGATCCCCGAAGGGTGCCAGGGCCAACTCTCATTCCGTACCTTGGACGCATTCATGATCTCCCGATCAACTTCATGTGGCTGAAGTTCCACGAATGGGCGAAGCAGTGTAGGTCGATCTCATTTATGATTTAGGACAGACGGACAGGGAAATTTTCCTGTTACTCACACATCAATTTTTTCTTACTTAGTCTACCCATACTCTACCGTCTGTTGTTAGATGTTTTCAGCGGCCCCCTAACTCAGAAAGTACAGATAGTGGAGTAAACGGATTCTACATGACCGAAATTCTCGGTACCCCAATCCTCGTGGTCACAGATGAAGCGGTGGCGGAAGAACTCATGGTCAAGAGAGCGAGGTACAACTCCGACCGGCCCGAGATAAGATCAATATTCGATTCAAAAAGTACTAATGGTTCCATGGAATACCTACCATTGATGGGAAAGAACCGTAAGAGGATCTTTGCACTTCTACTATTACCGTGGCTGATTACCTACCTACCCTAGTCTACTGGGCTCGTCAGCGCCGCTTAACCCACGCTTACCTCACGGAAGCAAGCAATGTCCACTACCATGGTATCATGTACCACGAGGCAAAGAGATGGCTAGTGAGGCTATTAGAAAACCCTGACGATTTTCAGTTCAGCCTAGAAGACATGACGTCCAAAGTCATGTGTCAATTAACGTGGGATGATCCAAGCCTCAGCGAGTATTGCACAAAAAGTGCCTGGGGACTACTGACCCAGATGTCGCCAGCCGGGCCTATTACTAATGTCCTCACACCACTATGGAACCTACCTGAGATAATAAATCCATGGAAAAGGGCAGAGCGTAAACGCCATGATGAACAACAACAATGGTGGAAGGAGCGACTGGTTCATACTCGTGCGAAGATGAACTCAGGCCTGCAGAGACCATGTTTTATGCGGCAGTATCTAGAGAAAGGGCATAAGCGTTCGAACCTCTCTGGAGACTACGAGGCATCTTGTGTTGTCGGTATGATAGCCCTTGTCGGCATCTTTACCGTGGCAGGGCCTCTATCTTACTGGCTGGTCTCCATGGTGCATCATCCTCGATGGCAAGCTCGTGTTCAGAAAGAAATCGATGACGAATGCCAGGGCCGAATGCCAACACTCGACGACGCACCAAGATTGCCAACTTTGAGAGCATGCATCAAAGAGACAATGAGATGGAAGCCTAACGTCCCGACCGGTATGCAAACTTATCATGTACCTGGGCGGGGTGCGTCCCATGGCTGACCTGAGTTAGGTGTTGCCCACGAGATGGAAGCTGACGATATCTACCGAGGTTATTATCTTGCTAAAGGAACACGGATTCTTCCGCTCGATTGGTAAGACGCAGCACACGTGTTCCCATAATCTTGTTTTATGCTAATGATGCACAGGGCATTTCTGCGAAATCCTACGAATTACCCGGATCCTGACAAATTTCGCCCCGAGAGATGGCTAGAACCTGGCTGGCCCACCTACCAGGAGCCGCTTACGCAGTATCCAACTATCAAGGGCATGACCTCATTCGGTTGGGGGCAACGACAATGTTTAGGGCAAACCTTGACGCAGGATGAGCTCATAATCGCCTGCGGCGCGCTGAGCTGGTGTTTCAATCTGAAACCGAAGAAAGACCCGGCTACAGGTCTTGACCTACCAGTTCCTCTGGACAAGTCAAATTCGTTGCTTATCATTAAGCCCGACCCATTTCAAATGGCATTCGAGCCAAGAAGCAACGCCAGGAAACAGCAGGCTCTACGGTTATGGGCAGAGTCTGAAGCGCGAGATGAGCGTGAAAGATACGAATTCGCCAAACAAGCTACAACAATGCCGGAAAATCCGAGGACAGAGACATAATAACAGAAAAGATTAATGATACAGATGCATATATGACACATCAAGATCAAATCGATCAGATGTACTGCCTACAAGTCTTAATGGGGAGTTGGTGTTTGTCGATTCGGGCTCGTTATGTTGGCCAAGATCCTGCTACATATAACTACCTAGTGATTACGCCCTAATTTACCTAGGCAAAAGAAGTAAATAGACACATGCAGCCTCACCTGCAAATGATTGAATTACTCATTGAGAGACTTGTTGGATAATTACATGTGACGCACGATTCACAACAGATAATTACCTATGATAATGAATATCTCTATAGCATTCAAGATCCATGTTAAGTGAAATGAGCTCACTGAGTCTAGTGATCCTAGTAGCGCACCATTCTTCGCCTCTAAGGCGTTTTCGTTTAGTATCGTCCAGCAAATCGGCGTCAGGGAATCGAGGTCTACCAATGTTTTCGATAAGCATCGTATAGGCGTTGCGTTATCACCGAGTTCGTATCGACGCCTGTCCTAAGATATAACGCTCAGGTTAATATATACGGCTGAAACGGCGCAATTTGTTCGTATTGTGCACAGAGGGTGGGTTTATAGAGATATTGAGGTTGTTGAGGGAGAGAGGTATATATCGATCGGTAGAAGTGTCTTTAGTTACTCAAGTATAAATGATAGGAACAAGCGAATTTCTGGCGGCACACCTTGCGAACAGTAAATATATAGGCACACACACACACACATCTGGCTGTCCGTTCTCGTGGCGAGTCCGGTCGAGGTTTCTCGACGGTAGATCTATCCCCCAATATGTACCATGAAAGTGGACGAGCATGCCTAGCTCCACGCAAAGGCGGAGCTAACCCCTGAACCAACGATGCACTTAACTTAATTCTTTATGAGGGACTATTCAAACTGCCAAGATCTACCTAATGGTGCATGGATATTGCAGCACCACGTTATATCCACGAGGCCAAGGTCGACAATAGAAGGTTTTGTCAATCGCCGCTGAGAGGTAAAAGTCGCCCCGAGAGCCTGGCTGGACCCCTTGCAAACTTACCTGGTACTTTCGGCGTTTTACCATGGAGTTTATTATCATGAGTGCCTTGCATAATACGATCGGGTGGCACAACCACGAGTGCCGCGAGCCACGAGCATTGAGTGGCCTTGTAGACGTGTATACTCATTACATTAATGGCCGGTAGCACCCTGACAATTGTTGAAGAACATAATATTACATGATATTCGTAGGATTCTCATATTTGGAAAGCTGTTCAACGATTCAACGAGATAGGTCAAAATGGCCATTGCACCCGAGCTTGTAGTTGGGACCACGATCGCGTGTTCTTTCATTCTCTTTGGTGAGTACCCTAGGACGTATCTAAGCCATTTTCAGATTGCACCGATATTGATGCTTAAAAATTAGGCAATGCCATTACTCAATCGTTCATGGGAGTCCCCGTCTTGCTAGTAGACTTCCCACCACCGTCATCGCCCGAGCATGCGGATAGAGCGCGTCTGCTTGGAAGACAATGGCCCACATTCTGGAAAGTGGGCAACGTTTTCTTTCGGCCTATCAGCACCCTAGGTATCTTCGGATACGGATATACCGCGTGGGCCGCTTCGTCTCAGGGGGCCGGCGGCAGGCTCGGAGACTGGAGGGTGTATGCGATCTCAGCTTTGTGCCATTTCATCACCGTGGTCCACTCGGCTATGAACATGCAGCCGATCAACGAGAAGCTGGACGCTCTCAAAGAGCCGAAGGGCCGGGTCGACAGCAAGCTGGCTGAGAACTATGCCCGCGAATGGATCAAATTCAACACCGTACGCATTATCACACCAGTAGTCGCCGGCACTCTGGCACTCACGCAGGCCCTGAGACGTTGAAGGGTATGGTAATTAGGAGGATCTCGGTATATGCTGTTTGTATTTTGTCCAGTTGATTTTGATGATTTTCATTCGGAAATGTTCGAGTAATATTGGCTGGTGAAAGGGTACAATTATCTAGGTAATTAGTTAATAACAATTTGTCTATCATCCTAACCTATCAACGCTTTCAACAAGACACATTGCAAAGTCGCCCAATTGTTGATGTTTTTGTATTTGAGTTGCACGCGCGTCTGGATCTTTATATGGAACAGAGCGCATGGCGAAAGACTGGCCTGCTCTAGGTACGTGAACTGAATAGTATTAGGGGATTCAGCTCGAATATTGTTTCAATTTATGCATCCCTCTAAAACAATATCTGATGCAGACCAACCAGAACAACAACTACAGCGCCAAAGTGAACCCATGAGTCCGAGCCCATTTCCCCCAAGTCAAAAAACACTCTTTCACCCCCCGCGTTTGAATCGTCGCCAGCGTCACAGCCAAAATTTTCTGGAGCGTGTGTCCTAGCCATCTCTATCGCCTTCGCGCTGTCAACGAACTCTCTGACATTAAGAACCTTGAGACCATCTTCCCTCAATCTGACTATCATGACGCACTCATTTTTCCATTCGCCACGGCCCCCTTTCAGGGTGCCGAGCATCTGTGCTTCAATTGCCACGACACCAGCAATAGCGTCGTCGATGATGGCCTTTGGTACCATTCTGAATTTTTCAAATACACCGAAGATCCCTGCCGCGTGTTTCGCAAAGGCTTCTCTGTTGCGGATGGGCATTCCCAAACTCTCGGGAAGCGTCTGGTGATGAAAGTCGGGGTCCAGTGATTCCAGTAGTTTTGCGACGGAGAGGCTGCTATAGCCATCGAGAAGTGCATTGATTGTCTGCATGCGTTGCCATCTGGAGACCTCCATCGAGTGTATAATATGAGAGTAATCAATTAGGCAGAATATAATGTCAATCGGCAACTCCTCCCTTCGTGACCGAATAATAGAGAGAGCTCTGTGTATAGACAGGTATGTTCCACGAAGGTGTTTAGGGACTGTTACTTGACTCGATACGAGAATAGGGGTAGGTTCTGCAGAACTACCCTCTAATTGACCGGATACGAACGTCACATAGAACTTTGACACCAGTACGAGTTCGTTGCGACCGATTGATTCTCGAATTGAGTTTGGTACCTGCGGAAGTCGGTGTCTGCTAGATGCCGATGGTATCATTTGAGTTTGCTGGTAATCATGTTCAGTAAGGTTAATAAGGACAGTCATGGTACAAGCAAACAGCAGGCCGTTGTGTTTTCTCCCGGCTTCCGTCCTCCCCTTTGACAATTTATTTTGTCTTCAATATCATACAAGAGATCTCTACGTCGTAAACTTCGATAATCATCATGGCTAAAATCATCCTTGTCACAGGTGCCACTGGAAAACAGGGTAGCGCTGTTATCAATGCCTTGCTCGCCCAGAAAATCGAGGATCTTATGATTCTCGCCGTTACGAGAGATGCTTCTAGTTCTGCCGCAAAGAAACTAAGCTCGATATCCCCTTCCATCAAGCTCATCCAAGGCAATCTCGACGAGGTAACTAGTCTTTTCCAGGAGGCACGGATTGTGTCGAAAGAACCGATATGGGGCGTTTATTCGGTACAAGTCTCAATGGGAAAGGGTGTGACCTCGGAAGGGGAGATTAGGCAGGGAACAGCACTCATAAATGAGGCCATCAAGACCGGTGTCAAGCACTTCGTATACAGTAGTGTTGAGCGAGGAGGCGACAAAGCTTCCTGGTCCAATCCAACCCCGATCCCACATTTCCGGACGAAGTATAATATTGAACATCATCTTCGCGAGGCCACCGCACAGGGGAAACCTGGCGAAGACATGGGCTGGACTATCCTGCGTCCCGTCGCTGTAAGTTATTTGAAGTCGAATATTTAGGCCTAGCCTGTCACTTTCATACCAAACGTGTCAACGCCTGAGCGCTCGCCATTGACTTATGATAGAAAGCCAACATTTGCTAATCATTTTTGAATAGTTCATGGACAACCTCGCTCCTGGGTTTCAAACCAAACTCTTCATGACAGCATTACATAACTGGCTCGGGAGCAAACCAGTGCAATGGGTTGCCACAAAAGACATTGGCGTTTTTGCAGCCAAGGCATTTACTGACCCGGATAACTGGAATCACAAAGCCGTTGGTCTTGCAGGGGACGAACTAAATTTTGATGAGATGAGCGAGTGGTTTCAACTTGTCACAGGCCAACCGGCCCCAGCGACGTTTTCATTCCTGGGAAGCGCGCTGACTTTCATGGTGCCTGAGCTACGAGTGATGATCGGCTGGTTTTCGAGCGACGGGTACCGTGCAGACATCAAGGCACGCCGTGTTGACTATCCCAGATTGCTGACTTTCGGGAGATGGCTGGAAGAAGAGAGCCCGTTTGAGAATTCTGGTAAAGAAATGTCATGATACGACGAAGCCGAGGACCTCTAACGCCTTCTACCGAGTACCCCAGGGGATGTTGTGAAACATGGAGCTGCCATGCTATGATGGCTAGTCATAATCAAGTGGCGGTAAAGAAATAGCTAGCAACTCCACTAATCATCGTATATATCAAGAAAGGTTTATTTCTTAGGTTTGCTGCAATCCACTTTACATTTATTCTATACCACTTGAAGTGACTCGATCCAGAGAGGCAAATTTCGGTTCGAAACATTTAAGAATGTACGAAATAATCGTTTCGACTATCTATCTAGAAGCTCAGAAGAAATTCGCTTGATAATCTGTACATGTCAAAAAAATACGTGAAGACAAAAGTGATATACAAAAGAGATCACCGGAACTAGTGACTCTAAAAAGGATGAAGACATGTACAATTGCTTCCCGCATCCAACATAAGGCCCCATATAATATATCATGTTAATATCTTGAAAACTTGCGAATTGTCACCTGAGCAGCGAGCCGAATCAAGGCGGTCATTTCCAGGCACAATGCATGTCGCATTTCGCTCGCTTACGGGTGCAAGAGTTAGCTGGGTTCCGCCCGTGAAAGGAACTAGCTGGCCGCTATTGGTCTCGCCGCCTAAGACCTCGTTAGCATTGCTGTTAGCCGGAGGGACGGTATGACTAACTTCCATCTGCTCTACCCCCACAAGAGAATATCACGACAGTGTCACCTGGATCGCGACGACCATCGAAACTGATGCATCCATTCATCTGTAGAGGAATTAGCGCATCTTCAGGATCCAAAGTGCAACACATAGGGCTTACCAAGCTGCTCACTATAAGCGCGGAATCCTCTGCAGTGTTGTGCTTCCCAGCCGTGATGATGTCAAACTTCTCATTAGGTGTCCCTGCGCAATCCACGAGAGATACTGGGATAAGATTTTCACGAAAATCTCCCGCGGTTGAATCAATGAAAAGACATCGTCCATCAGGTGACTGAATGCTAACAGAACTGAATGCCCGGGTTGCCGTGTCGTCGCGTTGTTGTGATTCGGCAACAGCTGACGGTTGCAATACGCCCCCCGCGCGGGATACAGGGACAGGTTCGGTAGGGTTGGGTGTCCCTACAACAACGGCGCTACTTGTTGTAGCGGGAGCGGTCGTTGCGTCCGGGCTGGCGGTAGTGGTAGCGGTCTCTTGACTGGAAGTTGTTGATGCAGGATTCAGTGAGGTAGTTAAACTGGTGGACGTCGTCTTCGCGTTGGTGGAAGTGGGCTCGGGCTCAAGTGACAGAGCATCACCGAAAGTGAATAGTTGGCCTAAGTCTCCTGCTTGACATGGGGCAACATCAATGATGTTATCCGAGACAGTGAAACATGTGTTGGGGTTGTTCTCCGGCGATAGGGAGAGAGGACCAGCACCACCGTTAAAAGGGAACAGCTGAGAATCGGTAACATCGCCGCCCCCATCAGCTCGCCCGCCGCAGCTAAAAAGAATGGCTTGGTTACCAGCGGGTCGCCTGGGATCGAAGTTGAAACAAGCATTGGTCTAGATTTTCGTTAACCATCGTTTCTGGGATAGGTGGGATTACCAACGGACCAGAGTGCTAACTATGAGCATTGATTTGGCTGCATTATTGTGCTTTCCGTTGGTAATAATGTCCCATTCTTGGCCATCCGTAGAACCACAGTCGGCGACCTGAATTGGAGTGAGGTTTGCTCTGAAATCGCCCGAGAGCTCGTCAACGAATAGACATCGGTCATCCGCCGTCTACATAATAGTCAGTCAAATATTGTTACTTGATCTGCTTTTCCATATAATAAACAAGCCCACCTTGATTAGAGTACCTGCGAACGCCTTGGTTGCGCTTGGGTCGGGTTCTTGGGCTTCCTCGAATGCCGCCTGATCGAGCTGCGCAACTGTTCGACGAGACGAATTCGGCAACAATACAGGCGACCCCACGGCCAAAGGAATTAACGAAGCAAACCACAAAAAATTCATTTTCGTTTAGTGTTAGAGCGCGGGTATGAGTGAGAGAATGAGCTGAGAATGGTAATTTAATCACGAAGAGAATGAAGAGGGCTCAAAAAAGGCCGACGAAGCAGAATCCCGGCCGGCGGAAGCGTGAATGAACGGAAGACTACTCAAACGAGAGACAAGACAGAAAGAAAGCTTCGCCCAGCAAAGTGGCAAGAAACAGAGAGTGCTTCGTTTAGGTGAGCATCACGATGCGTCCTTGCGACTTCATTCGGGCGCGACTATATGTACAAACTATAGCGGTTGGTGGATTGCCTGCCAAACCCCTGAGAAGCGCCGCTATTGCTCCTGGACCAAATGAGTCGTTTCTGGGAAGTTTCAAGGCCACATAATGGGCGAAACTTGTCCATCGAACCGGTTTACCTTCGCTAGGTATTGGCGCCGGCGTACTGCAGGTCGCTAAGAGATCCGGGGAGAAATGGTGGTTCGAAGGAGCCTATTAAAAGGATTGGTGCGTAGTTGGGGGCTTGTGAAACGGTATTCGTCGCAGCGCCTGCATCCTGACATCTTTCACCTGTCGAGTTAAGACTGGCGCGGTTAAGGAGTTGACGATTACCGAGAACGTTGAAGCTGAAAGCATCCATGTGACCGATCATTGTCGATTATCAGGATGTGCTCTGATCTATTTCCTGTTCTCCCTGAAACTTCCGGACGAGCCGTCTGGTTCGTATCCAACTGACACGCGCCGGGACGGCGCACAGCCACATGTGGCTGTGCATGGCCCGTGCGTGTGGCGCAGCCACACACACACGCTCTGTATATATTTCTAGCTCCATACGGAGGTTCGTGACAAAATTGACTGGTATGCTTAGCAATGGCCCATAGTGCAAATCGAACAAACTATATACGGTCTGACGGCTCGGCAGGCGGTTTTTCGGGCCGCCCACAGCCCGACTCAACGTTGGCAGGCTAGCAGGGCATCCACCCCAGGCAGGCTAGGCCCTTAGTTCCGCTGCAGCTAGCGCCCCACCTAGGTACTATAAGCGTATAGCGTAGTTAGTACCTTGCTATTTTACAGACCGTTAGCGGCCCGAAATACTGCTCGCCGAGCCGTTAGACCGTATAAGTTTGTTCGATTTACACTATGGACCATTGCCAAGCATACCAGTCAATTTTGTCACGAACCTCCGTAGCCCATGGAGACCTTCGGTCTCCATCCTTCTTATTTACTATTTTACTACCCATACTATTGCACCTTATCACCAACGTATAGATGTACAGTGGGGTACAGGAAGTCTCCGGACACCACTAAAACACAGCATTTTATATAAAAAACTACATAACTTTTTAACCTTATAATTAAATAAAACAAAATTTTAAATATAGTTATATTTGGTAGGCTTTCCAAGCCTACTAAAGGAAGCCCACTGAGGGAAGGCCAGCCTACCAAAGGAAGCCCACTGAGGGAAGGCCAGCTGACAGGACGCGGCCAGCTGACAGGACGTTGGCTGACAGCCGTTAGCCGGGAACGATTCTCTATAGCTATAGATCTTTGACTATACAGTAGATAGAGAATAGCAAGTCTTTCACAATCACTTTTCACAGCCTATGGTAGGCCAACAATATTATAATATAATAATAATAAATAAATAGTTTTTAAAATATATATATTATTTTTAATTTTTATAAAAATAGTTTTATATAAAAGAATTTTATAATAAATTTTATTATATATAAATATAATTTTTATTTATTAAATATTATATTTATAATTTTTAATAATTTATTAAAAATAAAATATACGTTTAAACTTTATATTTTTATAAAAGTTATAATTTTTTTAATTTTATTTAATTAAATATAAAAACTTAAAAATATAATATATTTTATATATAAAAATATAAAATTAATTATAAAAATTTTATTTTAAACTTTAAAATTTTTATATTTTTATTTTTATTATTAATTAATAAAAAAGTATATAAAAATTAAAAACTTTTAATTATAAACTTTTAATTTAAGTTACGGGCTAGCTGGCTAACTTTAATAAATAGCTTTTATAGGGCCCACTTTTAGTTATATAATTAACCACTTATATATATAAGAATATTTACTTATATAATTTTTACTATAAATATTTCTTTCTTTTTTTATTTTTTAATTAATATATAAATAAAACTTTAACTAAAAGCTTTACTTTTATAAAAAACATTAAATATAATAATTAAAGGATTATTTATATTTAATTCTAATACTTTAATTTATTTTAATTTATATTTTAATTTTATACGCTACTATTTATTTTATAGCTAGCTAACTAAAGGAACTTAATATTTTTATTTAATCCTATTTTAATTTTTAATAAAATTAACGCTAAAGCGAAAATTTTTAATATAATACTACTATTAATATAACACGTTTAAATAATATATTTTTTACAGCGGTCGCGGCGCGCGAAACTATACATAAAAAAATTACTTTTAATTTAAATAACTTAATTAACTTATTTTTATACAGCAAACACAATTTTCCTAAAAAAAAGTTTTAATAATAATCTTTTATAAGCCTAGCACTTTTATTAAGCAGTTCTTAAACTATAAGCTAATAAAAAAAAAAAAAAAAAAAAATTCCATAATACGTTTAAAAAGCTTATTTTTATTTATAATAAATATAAACATAACTATAACTAAAATAAAAAGTTTTAAAAAATTTATAATATAATTATTTTAAATATATTTAAAAAAATAATATAAAAAAAAATTAAAAAACTTACTACTTTAAATATACGTTTAAACTAACTTACTTTTTATTTTAAAGCTATTATAAATATTAAAAAAAATATTTTTAATAAATTTAATAATCCGATAAACTAAAAAGCTTTTAATAATATTTATAATATAAACCGCAAGGTTTTATTTTATAAAATAAAAGCTTAAGTTTTATTAGTTTATAGATTTAATATAACACTTTAAAACTTTTATTAATATAGCTTAAACTAAGCTATAAATATTAATAATTTTATAAATGTTATTAAATAAATATATACTAAAAAATAAAAATATATTTAGCTATTAAAAAAACAACAGAAAACTTTTAAAAAATAAATTACTAAACTATAAACTAAAATAAAATAAAAAAAACAAAAACTAGTTAAAAAGCAGTAAAAGCTAAACAAGTTTAACTAGCTTATTATTAACTTAATATTTTAAAACTAAAGAGCTATACTTTTTATAGTAGCTAATAATAAAAGCTAACTAAAAAAGTCGGCAAAAATTAATATTACTACTTTTTATAACAACTTAGCGTTAAATAAAGTTATTTTTAAAATTTAACACTATATTTAAACTAACTAACTAAAAAATAATAATAACTAGTTTATTAACAACGTTATTAAAATAATAAACATAAAATTTTATTTAAATAAAATAATAACTAATAACTTACTGCTATACTTAAAAAAAACCTATCTTAAAAAGCTTATAATATCCGCAGCTATAATAAAACACTTAGAAAAATAATATATAAACTTTAACAAAAAAAAAAAAAACTATTAAAAATAAAACAAAATAAAACTAAATTTTTTTATTAATTTTTAAGCTTTTAAAAATAAGTTTATTTAACTTACAAGCGAATATATATTAACTAAAAACTTATAAAAAAAAAAGTTTTATATATAGCTTTTTATTTAACTAAAAAACTTAATAATAAGCAAGTATTTTAATAAAACTTATAATTTTAAAACTTTAGTTTTATATACTAAACAAACCGTTTATAACTTAAAAAAATTAAATATTAAAAATAAACGTTAATAAACGCTAATAACTAATAAAAATTAAAGCAGTAATTATAGTAGCTAAAAACAAAACAAAAATAATAAGTTTTAAATAAACAGTTTAAATATTAATATATTAGCTAATAAACCTTCCAGTTAAAGCAAAATATATATTTAACTTAACTTTAATAAAATAAAACGCTTTTTTAAAAAAAACAAATATTTTAACTATTAAAAATATAGTTATTAAAACAAAAATTATTTTAATAAAGCTAAACCTGTTAAAACAACGGACTAAAACATTTGTTTTACTGTTTTATATATTTATTATAATAATAGTAATAATAATACTAATAAAAAGGAGTTAGTCCCGGCTAACTTAAAAAAAGCTTAACTTTAAAAACTATAAACTTTTTTTTAAAAAACTTATTAATAAATATAAAAGTTAATAATATAAAAGATTTTTTAACTTTATTTTTAAAAAAAAAAACTATTTTTTATATTATATACTTTAATATTAAATAAATAAATATTAACTATATATAAATACTTTATTAATATAAAAACAAATAAATACTTTTTTATAAACATTAATATAATTAAATATATAATAACCTAATTAAAAACTATAATTATAAATTATTTCCGTAAATAAATTATTTTAAAATATAACTTTAAATTATAATAAAATATTAACCAAGTTTTATTAATAAACTTTAAGTTTTAAAACTAAATATTTAAAAATATACTTTTAATTATAATATAAATAAAATATAAGCTTATTATTAAAAAAATTTTTTATAAAATATATAATATATTATTTAATACGCATTAGCGAAATTATATTTTTTTATTAAATCTCTTATTATTTAAACTTAAAAATAATATAAAAAAAACTAATAAATATAAAATATGCTAATATTACCCCGAATATATTATTAATCCTATTAAACTAAGCATAACCTTAACCTTTTTATATAAAGCGAAAAAACCTATTATACTAATAATAAAGCCCGCTTTAATAAAAATAACACGCTTTTTTTAACCTTTTTAACTATTAAAATATATTAAGTAAATAAATTAATAATAAAAAAAGTTAAAAAAAATAAACTAATAATTAATAATAAAAAATATACTACCCCTAGCTAACCCTTAAAAAAAAACGTTTATACTCCTACTAAAAAAAAAATAAAAATATAATATATAAAGTCCGTACTAATTATAAAAAAATATTATAAAATAGTATAAATACCGCTTAATCGCTAACATTATAACTATTAATACAGCGTTTTTTTTACGCGTAGTACAATAATATAAAACACCGATTTATATTATAAATATAAACAAGCTTAATATAGTTATTTAACATAAACAAAAAAATAAAATATTTCCCGATAAAAAAAATAAAAAACTAAAACAAAAGGCGTAAAAGCTAGTACTTAAAAAATACTATTTATTACTAAAAATGTTTAATAAAATAAACTTAAACATTTTACCTTTTAATCGGCCTATAAACTATTAAATTAAACTCTTACTTAAAAAAATATAAAAAAATATTTTAAATAATTTATTATACTATATATTGTTAAATAAACTAAAAGTTATACAAAAATATATTATAAATAATTTAAAAAAAAAGTTTATATAGCTAAATAATACACTTTTTACTACGCTTATTTTATTTACCTTTAAACTTAACAAAAGTTTATAATTTTATATAAACTACTAAAAAATTAATATATTAATAAAAAAAACCGTTATTTTATACCACTAATAAATAAAACGCTAGCTTATATTATTAAAACATAAATCTTTATAAAAATTAATATACAGTAAACCTTTTATAAAATTTATATATATTTTAATAATAAAAATATTATTATTTTTAAAACTAAATATAAATTATTTAAATATAAAATATTATTATTCAGGTTATTTAATAAACTAACAACTTTTTAAAAATATATTAATAATATATTATTTAACTATTTAAATAATTTCTATAGCGTATATATTAATAATATCTTTATTTTTTCTAATAATTTAAAAAAATATAAAATTTATATAAAAAAAGTATTAAAACAACTATAAAACATAAACTTTTAAATTAATATAAAAAAGTGCGAATTTTATATAATAAAAATAAAATATTTAAGTTTTATTATAAAATATAATAAAATTAAAGTTAACCCTAATAAAATAACTGTTATATAAAACTAAATAATATTAACTTTTATAAAAAAAGTATAATTTTTTATTAGTTTTTATAACTTTTATTAACGTTTTATTCTAAAGTATAGCTATATAACAAAGCTTTTATTTTAAACAACTAAAAAAAACACCGCGTTTAAATAAATAAAAATATACTAAAAAATATTTAACAAGCTAAAAAAACAACTAATTAATACCTTTATCTTAATATATTTTAATTATAATAAAAAAACACGGGTTAAAATAAATACGTTTAATAAAATTACTACTAAATATTTGTTTTAACAAGGGGATAATAGCTAGTAATATTTAATAATATTTTACTTTAAAATATTATATAATATTAAACTAAATTATAGTATTTATAATAAAAAAATATTAGCAGTAATAAAAGCTTTAAAATATTAAAAACTAAAACTAATTAATATATAAAAAAAACAACTGTTTTTAATTATTATTAACTATAAAATATTAAAATATTTTAATATAAAATAAAAGTTAAACTTTTATTAAATAAAATAGTCCGAACTTATAATATAATATAATTTTTTAATTATTTATTATTTTAAAACAAAAAATATAATAGTAAATATTATATTAAAAAAATAAAAAAACTTTTAAATTTAAAAAAACAAATTAAAAAATTAACGTTATATAATATTATTTTAAATAATAAATAAGCTAGGTTTTTTCTTTATTAGTAAAATTTTAACAATTTATAGTTTTAATATATTATTAAAAATTAACGCTTTATTAAAAAAAATACTACTAATAAATAAAGTTTTTTAGCAAAACTAATAATCCTTAAAACTAAAGCTTTATAAAGTTAAGGCTTAAAAAAGCTAAAATAAAAACTAAGCTTTAAATAAAAGATTAATAACGTATAAAAAACGTTTAATAGTACCGGAAATAAACTATTTACGTACTTAAATTATAAAAAAAATATATAGTTAAATAACTATAGTTTATTTAAGCTAAGGTAAGACTTAACAGCTTATAGCCGCTTAGTACTAGTAGCTAGGCTTAGCTATAAAGTACAACTAGTATATATCCAACTACTTTATATACTAACCGGTTAAAGTTTTTTAAAATTAAATTCTAGGATTATTATAGCTAATACTAATCCCGCTATACTTTTTTAAATATTTAGTTATAGATTTTAAAAAAATAGCTATTAACAGAAAATATAAAAACTTAATATTTATTATTATAAATTAATTAAACAAGTTTTTATAGTTAATATTTTATAATAAATTAATAACTGCTTAAAATATTGCTTAACTATATTATAAAAGCTTTTTCCGTATTTATAAATTATTAAAAAAAATTAATTTTAATTAAAAATTATAATTTATTTTGGTTTTTATAAATAAGCTAGTAAAAATATTTAATATTAAATAAAAATTATTCTTTTTAAAATATTATAAATTAATAAAATAAGCTAAAATTATAATTAAATACTTTAACTAAAAGTTATAACTATTTTATAACTATTATTAAAATAATTAAACTAAAACGTTACTAATAATAAACTTTATAGCAGCTTTATTATTATATAAGTTTATAGGTTCCTAACTTTATAAAGTTTTATTTAGTTTTTTAATACTTATATATTATAACTAGCTAAGCTGTACTATAAACGTTATTAAGTTACCGGCTAAAAAATAATTAACTTATAAAAAAGTATAAAAAATAGCTTAAACTATTAAAAAATATATAAAAATAGTATAAACTATTTTAAAGTAAACCTAAAATAAAATAATTTAAAAAAAAAACTAATATTAATAAAAACTTAATTTTAATATTAATAATTATATATTTATTATAAAAAAACGTTAAACTTAAGCTATTAATAAACTTTTTAATAAGTTAAACTATTTAATAACTTAATAATATTTTAAAATAACCGAATAAATAGCGCTTATAATTTTTTGTTTTAAAATACCTCCGAACTAGCGTATTTTTAACTTTTATTATACTAATTATTTATAAAAATATTTAAACAATTTATTATTAAAACAAAAAATTAAATATTTTAAAAATAAATTTATATTTTTAAACGTTAATAAACCTAAATAAAAAATTAAATATATATAAACTTTTTATATATATTATAAAAAAATATTATAATATTAAATTAATTAAAAAAACTAAAAATTTAATAAATAATAATATTTTATAAATAATTTTAAAAACTTTCCGAAGTTATTATTTATATTTTATTATAATAACTTTAAATCTATAAAACTATTAAAAAAGTTAAAAAAGTAGCTAAAAACCGCTAAAAAAAATAAGTTTAAAAACGTATATTTAAACAATAATATATTAAAAAAAACGTTTAAAAAAAAATACTTTGTTAATTAAAAAAACAAAAGTAAAAAGCTAAATAAAAAACAGTATTAAAAAAGCGATATTTACCGAGTTATAGAAATATTTTAAAGCGCTTTTATAGAATAAAAGCCCGTGGTATAATAGCTAAAAAATAAATACCCGAGGTAATCTTTCCTTTTATTAAAAAGCGACTTTTTTATAAGTACTAGGTTCAAATCTTAGGGCGAGATTTTTTTAAAAAAGGGGTAGTTACAGGCTGGCTAGCTAACTTTAATAAGTAGCCCCTGCAGGGCCCACTTTTAGTTATATAATTAGCCACCCGTATATACAAGAATATTTACTTATACAATTTTTATTATAAATATTTTTTTCCTTTTTTATCCTTTAATTAATATATAAATAGGACCCTAACTAGGAGCTTTGCCTTTGTAAAGGATATTAAACGTGACAATTTAATATATTTAAATTAATTTTTATAAAAACTTTAAAAATTAATTAAAAGTATTAAACGTTAATATTATTATTTAAAACTTAATTTTTATATTATTTTATATATAAACTCTTTAATTAAATTATAAAACTTTAATTATATAAAAAACTTTAATAATAATTTATTATTAAACTTTTATTACTTTTTATTATTTTTAAAATTAATTTTTATTATTTTTAAAACTTAATCTTTTATATAAAGTTTAACTTTATATTAATTTTTATAACTTTATATATTAAATTATAAAATTTCAACAAATTACCTTTTATTGTTATACTTTTATGTTAATTTTAAGAATTATATATGTTAAAAACAGGTGTTCGGAGACTTCCTAGACCCGATTTGTACTTAAGAATCCTGCCAAGCCTCGTACCGATTAATCTTCCCCGGCAGTATCTATCTAGTTTGGTAGATTGTAGTTTGGATTGCCCGGATGGCTGCCTTTTCAGCTCTTGCACTAGCTCGAAGCCCGCAGGCGAATGAATATCCTATTATTTCCCTCCTCTATTTATGTGTATCTGCGTCTGGGCGCTTAGCAGTCCATGCTGATTTTAAAGACCTCCAGTGGTTTTCATATTCCAGGCGTTTTAGCGCCGAATTTCAGCTGAGGGAGATCGACACCGATTCAGGGATGTGTGTATTATTTACCACACGGTCTACGCCCACTGTCAACTCTAATATTCGTTCGTCAACCGATTGGTGAGACGTAAAAGGCATCGGACACCAGGTAACACCTGGGTACGGCCTCAATTTGTACACTGGTGTAGGGTTGTCAGGCCCCTCCTCTTTCCAGTAGCACCATTTCGTACCTTCGTTATCTAAACGCATTACCACTGAGTCATCTAAAGCTAAAACACGATATTCAAGCACCCCAGACTGGCGAAGAAAAGCTAGATAATGCCTATTACAGCGTCATTATCGATGACATACGACCGTAAGTCAAAACGCAACTAAGACTCGGGTTTGTTAACCGTCCCAATCGATTCTCAACGACTCGGCTTGATAAGCGTCCAGCACGCTGAATTGCATATTATGGCATATTGTAAAGACAGAATGGACTTCATTTTGAGCCGCCTCACGCTTGGCTTCACATGATTACCACAGTGTCAAGGATAAGAGGAGCTGTGAACGGTTCGCCCGGGATGCATGAAGGAAAGCTGAGCGATACAGTTCAGAAAAAGCGTTGTTCAGGAAGCATTGCGCGCAATGTGGCTATTTGCCCTTCGCACATTTTAGGCAAGACTTTACAGCGACTCTCTCTTCGTCTAGCAATTGTGACAGTAGAGCTTGCTGCATTACCTTCGACGTCTAGGTGATTACTTAATGGTGTGGTCAAGAAATGGTTGGCTAGGTAGTCTCTAGAAGGAAGCTGGCGCATATTGAGTAGCACTGCTATACTGACGAGGCGCATAGTGGCATAGAAGCAGCAGCAGTAGCATGCGAAGTTCTCGCCTTACGCCCATAGGGGAAGTTGGCGCATTTGGAGAATGATGCATAACAATTTGAACTGCCTGTTGGGGTCACGTTCATCGCCAAGTCGAGGCCCAGGCCATCACGTACGTTACTCAGAACAATATCGCCCAGCTTTCACGGCGGCCCTCCCCGCGCTGTCCACCCAGCCGTCCAAATGATGCGGCAGGCTAAAATGCTTGGACCTGAGTGAACTGGAATTAATTATCCTGACACCGCATATGTATTCCTGTCACCATTCGGCATTAATATGATGCGCTCGACTTGACCCCTTTCGCCTACTACGTAGTTCATGTTGCAGCCCACTGAATATTTTGGCATAAGGCATTGTATCAGCGGTGACGCAACCCGATAACGAGATATAGAGGCCAGTAACGACGTGGGGAGCCGACTGTCATAGTGCCCATAGGTTTGAGTAACCGCGGACAGGCCGTTGTCCGACCGTCGCCTAGGAGTTCCAAGATAAGTCGCCCCGTGGGACGGCAGAGAGTTGTACCAGTAGGTGTTGCTTATCGTACATGATCTGCGATGGACTGTGGGACGGATTTGCCCAATGGGGTATGTGGGAAGACGAGTGCTACGCTGTGAGGGCCAGTTCAACTGACGGGAGAACTACGTTTATCCTATAATAAGACGCGGTATCAGACGGCAAGACATCTGTCTAGCTATGTCCTCGTCGTCGGTTCTCACATCATCTTAGGTCCACACGTGACAGTATGAGGTTCCTCCGTGCGATTCTCTTCATTGCACCTCTGGTTGTTGGTGTCCAAGTTGACAGGCGGGGCCGGGAGGTTTACCATGGCTACAAGGTCTTCCGCGTTGTGACCGACGGCGACACGGCAGATTTCGAGGCTCAGCTTGAGTCCTTGTCCGCAATCGAACTCTCTCGCAACCGCGGACATATTGATACGCAACATTTTGATATCGCTGTCCCCCCTGAGAGCCTCGATGCATTCGATGCTCTCAACTATGAAGCTGAGACACTGACAGACGATCTTGGGGCAGATATTGCCCTCGAAGGAGAGCTGCAGCCATTCCCGGGTAAACCTGAACACTGCGAGTTTTCATGCACAGAGGGTACTAATTGAGATATAGGCTTAGAGACAAGCGTGTCAGATGACAATGCCAAGGCTGCCGCCGCTCTACCGAGCTTCTCGTGGTTTAGCGCATACCACCCGTACGCAGACCACTTGACGTTCCTGCGGAGCTTGCAGGCTGCATTCCCTTCCAACTCGGAGCTGATCACCGCCGGCACGTCCTTCGAGGGGAGAACTATTCAGGGTATCCACCTCTGGGGAAGCGGTGGGAAGGCCTCAAAGCCAGCTATCTATTACCACGGTAATGTCCACGCCCGAGAATGGGTTACTTCGATGGTTAGCCGAGCCCGTTTCCCTCCTTAAAGGTATGATCTAATACTAGTGACAGACTGTTGAATACATCACATATCAACTAATTAACAACTACAACAACGATACTGCCGTCAAGGCTGTCTTGGACAACTATGACTTTTACATCTTGCCAATTGTCAACCCGGATGGTAGGTCGTACTAGCATTTAAAGTCTTCAGCTCAATACTGACTTGTTAAATGAACAGGATTCGTCTACACGCAGACCACAACTCGTCTCTGGCGCAAAAATAGACAGACACGTTCTGGTACCACTGCTGTCGGTACAGATATTAATAGGAACTGGCCCTGGAAATGGGAAGGCGAAGGTTCTTCAACGAGCCCAGGCTCAGGTCAGTTGTTTGCCTTACTACTCGCTGAGTCTTTCTTAATTCCACATCTCGCTCCAATATTTAGGTTTCGCTGACTGAAGTTCTAGAAACGTAAGCTACCCTTTGTTTTCTTATAAAATACTAAGACGTTTCACCTGCTGTTATCGCAAAAATTGCCTCAAGATACATCCTTAAAATCTCCCTTAGATATGACAAAGAGCAAATGGCTGAACAACAACCACAGTTATCGTGGAGCGGCACCGGGTGATACCCCAGAGAACACCGGAATCCGCAGTAAGTTCATGAACTATCAAAGATATCAACTTCCATGAAAGCTAATGGCGTTTCTAGCATTCGGAGATAATTTGGGAGCCGGAAAAGGCATCAAACTTTACATCGATTGGCACAGCTATGGTCAATATATTTTAACTCCCTACGGCTACTCCTGCTCAGCAAAAGCACCCAACCAGTCCAAGCAAGACACCCTAGCTAAGAATACTGGAACGGCCATCGCTCAAGTTCACGGAACTCGTTTCACGACCGGTCAGACATGTTCTACGCTCTATGTCACTGCTGGTGGCAGTAACGATTATTTCACAGATGTGACCATAGCAGAGCTCGCGTAAGTTATAAGTGCTCTCTCTTTGCAATTTATCAGGACTGCGGCAGAAATAGAGTCAACTAATCCGTCATTTGATAGCTGGGCCATTGAGCTCCGAGACACAGGCACGTATGGCTTTACTCTGCCTGCCAACCAGATTATCCCGAGTGGCGAGGAGTCTTGGGCGGGTCAGGAATACTTGTGGGCCAACTTTTAAGAGGGACATGGTAATGGGGATGTTGATGTACTTAACAGTTCGACTACCTGGTGAAGGCCTTTATGTATCCCAAGCCATTATATTGCGGCTAACCACACGACATGATAAGTAAATCTTGACTCGATCAAATGGTTCCCAGATAATGACCGCCTCGCCATGTATTAATCACATTCGATAACCTGCCAACCCTCCACCCCGGGTTAACTCCACAATGCACATTTCATAAAAACCTGCTGACTCGGGCCGTCGAAAGCTGTAGCCGACTCGTCGGCTTCTGCCTTTGACCTAGGATGTCCCTTGAGTCCGCAGCAGCGATAGCGTCTGCGTAAGGGCCCATGGGTTCGCGTTTTTCAGCTCCACCTTCGTTGGCCTTGAAGATGGGACACTTGAAGGTGATGGCATTACTTCCACGTTTCTCAACTTCGCAGTCGCCAGTCCCTTCCGTAGCCTTGAAGATGGGGTACCTGAAAGTAATAGCGTCGCTTCCGCGTTTCTGAACCTCGTCTTTACTAGCCCCCTCTGTGGCTTTGAAGATAGGATACTTAAACGTGATGGCATCGCTTCCACGTTTCTCAACGTCGCCTCCCTCGCTGACCTTGAAGATGGGATACTTGAAGGTTATACCAATACCAGTACTAGCAAGGAGAAGGAGTCAGTTGATGTATGGAAAGTATACGAATAAACTGGGTTAAGAGATGCAAAAGATTAAAAGGAATACCTTGGGAGACTTGCTCTTTCTTAGGGTCACGCTTGTCTGATTGGTGAAACATAGACAGTTAGCATATTTCGGTCCTTTGTTTCTAAGAAATTCCGTAGATGAAAAATGAATGGGATAGACATGTCGTACTAGCATTGTAGCTCTCAACAGGCAGAGCGACAGCCGAGCCAGAAAAGGCCAACAGAAGAATATTCTTGATTGTAGAAGATAGCATGATCGATGCAGTTGAGTCGGCGATGATTGAGAAGTGTCAGTCCTATTTTGTTATGGCCAATATGAAAATCGTCACCCGGAGAGTCGTTCTAGCTCTTCTTATAATGGAAGATTAGGGTCTCATCTCATGAATTACCATCCCGTAACGTTTCAGTTGGCTCTATCTCGAATGGTGCGCGATGTCTTGGCGACCTCATGAATTCATGCCTCGACTGTCGACAAACTAACCATCTTGAAGGCATCGCCCAATCGCTAGGTCTAGGTAGAAGCTGTCGTGATGAAAACGGAAGGTCCTAATCCTTGTGATCTAAAATATCGGGTGGCACCGAATCTTGTGTACATAAATTTGAGTTTTCGCGGCATGACATTACACTAAAGTAAGCCTCACGACATACGGCATGACGGGGAGAAGCGACATTCTGGACGAGAATCAATCAACGATAATTCTCGCTTCTTTTGGATCTTTGCAGTCGATTCATTTCGTTGAGTTGTAGAAACTAAGATGCACTTGTAGGTATGACAGATCGATATCGAAGCCAGGAAGCCGTGTGCAACCTGCAGTCTCACCACGATATCTTTTCAAGAATTCATACGCGGTGAAAGTGAGGCTATCGTAAGACAGAGGATCGAATAATGCGTGAGTCGGGGGTTCATTTCGTCCAGCAACACTATCACTGCTAGTCTACTAGGTACGTAGACCTTCACAGCTGAACCAATGAGAAGCTGGACGATTTCTCCATACCAAGCATCTAGGACGATTCAGCCGCTAGGACGATCGGATAGCGAACGTCTTACTGCTTTTATTCTTCACAACAAAGCTCTACCTCGTTGATTCGACTAACATAGTAGTAGGAGGCACTATAGAACTACCTCTTGACGGCCCATCAAAGCTGAACAAGTCAGAGGAGAGACTCAAGCATGCGCATAAAGATCCAACCCGCGGCTATGCTGCTGTACTTGAGGTTTTCCACCACCTCCACTGTTTGGTAATTGCTCCGACACTCCTATGATCATATCACTTCCTCAGTCTAGCGTTGACCATGCACCTCAAAGAACCAAATAAGGCAGTATACCTGGAAAGACTACTACGCAACCCATATGGCAGAATGAATCTCCGAAGATAATCACGGCATCGTCGATCTCAACGTGACAGACCCCGCCAACATCGGCGACCGCATGCACGTCGATCCCTGTATAATTAGAGGCGCTTCGTCTCCAGCTTATGTGCAATGCCGATTTGACACCCCTGCTTATCGAGGTGGACGACAGCAATGACTTTGGACAGAAGGCTGACTTCAACGTGCACCATAAATGCAGGAATTGGGACAAGGTCACTGAATGGCAGTATGCTAATAATATCGAGCGGGAAGGCAAGGGACCGGAGAGCGTATAATCAAGTCCGATGGCGTAATCTATGCCGGCCGGTTGCGCGATTGGAGGCTTGGCATTGCGCGATTGGAGTTAGTCTCGGAGATATTGAGAAACAGTACAAGCTTTGTGATTGCCATACCATGTTAAATCTACGCTGTTATTATAGCTATGCTTTCTTATCCTTAAAATTGGTAAGAAAAGTGTAGTCTGGATCTTGCCTTTTAGTAGACGAGGATTTTGCACTAAATATGGGTAAGTAGGTACCTACCTAAGGTACGGTAGTATGAGGTAGGCACTTAGATTGGCGATCGGATGTAACGGCTCTTGTGATACCCCCCACAAGAGAGGTCGGTATATATAATTGTTTCCAAGTGCTGGCATATACACCTACGACATTATTCAATCCAAGTCGAAAAGAAAGAAACAACTTGAATTCATTCATTGTAAACGAAGGGAACTAAAGTAGAAGAGAAAAGAGGCTATGGGCAACATCATCCCAAATAGCTCCGACATGGCGTCCCCGAACAAGGACCTCACAGGTCATAAACTTCTGATTATAGCAGACGTTGACCTACCGGACGGGTACCGAGAGCACCTGCGCAAGAAGTTCCCAGGACTACAGGTTGTTCAATCACGCATCAACCCGTGGAAGAATGCGACCGCTCCCGTACCCGTGCCCGATGAGGACTGGGCGGCGGTCACGGTTCTCTTGACTGGTCCTCGACTCCCTACTATCGAGCAAGCCCCAAAAATGCAGCTCGTACAGCTGCAGAGTGCGGGCGCGAATTACGTCCTTGAGAATCCGCTATTCAAGGACACCAAGATTCCGTTTTGCACGGCGAATGGTGTTGCCGGGTAAGGATTCAGACCCCAATTCGCCGTCTCTGTCGCTTGTTTTCTTGAGAAGGGCGAGGGGCATCTATTCAGTCGAGGCCGTTGCGGGCTCCAGGAAGCAAGGCGTGCCCAGAACAAGATACCACAGAGAGAAGGGCAAGAGAGAAAATCATATACATACGCGCCTTTTCCTTTCTGGCCGAGACTAACCATGCTTGCAAACAGACCGCCCATTGCCGAATGGGTGATATGTACCTACCTTGCTTACCAACACCGTAGTGAGTCTCTCTCACGGTCTCGATAATGCACCGAAATCTAGCAAATGCCCGAATACTCTCTAATCCGTGGTTCTTCTATTCTCCATCTAGTCCCGCAATACCTCGACAACATGAGAGATGGCAACTGGGATCGCACATTTGGCGACATGACCACGCAAGACGTCGTCACCCAAAGAGTGTAAGCAAGGTGAACAGATTATATTGGGCTTACGCAGAAATCAATGATTAATAATTTATTTCGGTATATGACAAAAAAAAAAGCTCAATTAGCTAACCAAGGCAATTCCAACGTCCTATAGTGGCATCCTCGGATACGGTAGCATAGGCCGTCAAATAGCGCGTATAGCAACAGCAATGGGCATGGAGGTCTACGCATACACGAACCGGCCAAAGCCGACCCCAGAATCCCGGCGCGACCACTCGTACCATCCGCCGGGGCTGGGAGATCCGGAGGGCACGCTGCCGACGCGGTGGTTCTCGGGGACCACAGCCGCGGAGCAAAACGAGTTTCTCAGCAGCGGTCTTGACCTCCTCGTCGTAGCCGTCCCGCTCACTCCGGAGACGAAGGGTATGCTCGGCGCGGCGCAATTCAAGCTGCTGGCCGGGAAGAAGACGTACGTCTCGAACATCGGGCGTGGTGCTACCATTGTGACCGACGACTTGATCACCGCGCTCGAGGAGGGCTGGATCCGCGGCGCTGCTCTCGACGTTACGGATCCTGAGCCCTTGCCTAGAGATCACCCGCTCTGGAAGACGAAGAACGTCATTATCACGCCGCATGTGAGCGGGCACACGTCGAGCTACTACCAGCGTTTGTTGGCTATCCTGGATATCCAGCTTGAGAAGCTGAGCGAGGGCGAGACTGAGTTCATGAACCAAGTCAGTAGAAAGAGGGGTTATTAGATCAGCAACAGCTTGACAGTATGGCTTGTAATTGGTAGAAGGTCGTTATTGTCGTGGTGTTCAAGTACATAGAGCAACTTCCGCATTCGTACACATCATCGGCTTAATTACAAATATCTTCTGAAAGCGTGCCGTCGTTGGCTTCGGAATTGGCCCGTAGAAAGCCTAAAGATTGCGCTCACCATGAAGTCTCTCATGCACGTCACACAGTCCGGTCCTGCTTCTGTGTTTCTTGCTTCAACTGGTACCCTGTCTCACCACTGACCCGTTGAAGACCGCTATATACCCCGCAATGTGAGGGGAGAAGGCAAAAGGAAAGTGGGTAGTGTGTGGCTTTAACTTGATGTTTGAATACATTATAGCGAACTTTACGACCTAAGTTCTGTTAATTGAATATGGAATCCTTCAAGGTTGAATCATGGATGGCAGGGGAAATGCCCATGTGGGGTGCATCCTCGGCTCATGTAACACATCACACCTTACATCGAACCACTATGCATCTTAATCGCGTGCCTTAAATCCCGATATTGCTATGTAAATACGCAGTGACGACCTTTTTCCCAAATTCAATTGTGCCAGAGTAAAATATCTAGCCCACCAATGGCACCAGGGTAGCACACTCACCCTCAAACCCACCAGTCCCCAATAGCGCAAAAATGACAACGACGTCGACGCCCTCCGCAAAGGCGACAGAGCCCGTCATAATCGTAGGCGCGGGCCTGGCCGGGCTCGTCGCAGCCTTCGAGCTGACGCAGCGAAACGTGCCGGTCGTGCTCCTGGACCAGGAAGGCGAGCAGAACCTCGGAGGACAGGCCTTCTGGTCGCTCGGCGGGCTCTTCTGCGTCGACTCGGCCGAGCAGCGGCGCATGGGGATCAGGGACAGCCGCGCGCTCGCGCTGCGCGACTGGCTCGGCTCGGCGCGCTTCGACCGCGACGAGGGCGACGAGGGCGACGACCGCTGGCCCCGCCGCTGGGCCGAGGCCTTCGTCGACTTTGCTGCTACTGAGATGGAGGGCTACGTCAAGGCCCGCGGCCTCGGCTTCCTCGTGAGCGTGGCCTGGGCGGAGCGCGGCGATGGACGCGCCGAGGGCCACGGCAACTCGGTGCCGCGGTTCCACATCACGTGGGGCGCGGGCCCGGAAATCGTGCGTGTTTTCGCCGAGCCTGTGCGCGAGGCGGAGAGGAAGGGGCTTGTCGAGTTCAGGTTTAGGCACGTGGTGGATGAGCTGCTTGTCGACGAAGCTGGTAGGGCCACGGGGGTGCGTGGACGGGTGCTGGAGCAAGACCCGGTTGAGAGAGGCGTCAAGTCTTCGAGGAACGTCATCGATAAGTTCGAGTTACACGGCTCGGCGGTCGTGATATCGACTGGCGGCATCGGAGGGAATGTTGAGGCGGTCAAGAAGGCGTGGCCGGTTGATCGCTTGGGTCCCAAGGTCCCCGAGAACTTTGTGATCGGCGTGCCTGCTCATGTCGATGGCCGTATGATAGATATCGCCGAGTCAGCTGGCGCGCACATCATCAACCGAGACCGGAGTAAGTGTTTATCGGCGTCGTTTCTTTCCGTTCAGATCATTTCACGAGCACGAAGGCTTCACGCCTGCGAAATACGAACGATGCTCACCCCAAATGACGTTTACTGACCTCGATCGGTACAGTGTGGCATTATACAGAAGGCCTCCAGAACTGGAACCCGATCTGGCCAAGCCACGGCATCCGCGTGCTACCGGCGCCGTCCTCGCTCTGGCTAGACGCAACGGGCAAGCGACTGCCCCCCTTCCTCTATCCAGGAAGCGACACGCTCGCCACGCTTAAGTACAGTGAGTAGTTCTCGGAACCATTTTCTTGTTTCGACAATTTTTAGAGTAGAAGCTTTCCTTTTGGGGCCAAGACAGTGTCTAAAAGCTCACAATGGTGATAACTGACTCCGAGTATTTTAGTCTGCGGCACGGGCTACGACTACTCGTGGTTCATCCTGAACCAGACCATCATCGCGCGGGAGTTCGCGCTGTCCGGGTCGGAGCAGAACCCGGACCTGACGAGCAAGAGCATCTGGCAGCTGCTGAAGAGCCGCATCTTCAGCTCCAGGGGGACGGTGCCCGTGCAGAACTTCCAGAAGCACGGGAAGGACTTCGTCGTGCGCGACGACCTCGCGTCGCTCGTCGCCGGAATGAACGACCTGGCGCGCTCCGTCGGCGGGCCCGAGCTCGACTACGCCCGCGTGCGCGAGACGGTCGAGACCCGCGATGGTCAGCTCGAGAATAGCTACTGCAAGGACGCGCAGATTATGCTCATCCGCAATGGCCGCAATTACTGGCCCGATAGCCGGAGCCGCATTGCCCCGCCGCATCGTCTCCTAGACCCTAAGCACGGTCCGCTGATCGCTGTTCGGATGAACTTGCTTACGCGCAAGACGCTGGGCGGACTGGAGACGAACCTGCAGAGTAATGTTATGAAGGCCGACGGCACTCCATTTGCGGGATTGTACGCCGCTGGAGAGGCGGCTGGGTTCGGCGGCGGTGGTGTGCATGGCTATAGTTCGCTCGAGGGGACTTTCCTAGGCGGATGTATCTTCTCGGGACGTGTTGCGGGACGAGCGATTGCTGATGAGCTCCTGGGTCACAGTGAATTTAGCTGATGGGAATGTGTTATGAAAGCAAGCGTAAGCGAATTTGCATTTGTTTTATTTTTCTCTTTTCTTGCAATATAGCAGCAACAGTTAGGCAACCAGGAGCTTTTATAATGCGTAGTTCTCCGATAAAGAAAAGTGAATAAGCCCAGGCATTGACGTGCCGGTGTCTGAGCATCAGCAGGACACCATCGTGACTTAGTCCTTGGCGAACTGTCATACTACGTTCTTCCACTACGCAGTTCAGGGACCTGGGCTCACTCATTAAACCGTTGTTGAGCTATTGTGAAGGCATGCGAGCTAGTTTATAGACTTTCCACCCAATTCCGCATGAATCGGACTCGAATAAATGTATACATCGTAAAAACGCGATCTCGTATTAATCCCAACTATGTAATTGCAGAGCCTCTACCCTTCCGTAGCCAAACACGCAAACAGTCTCACCGGTTCAAGACTTAATTACTCTCCAGCACCGCCTTCACCATGGCATTTCCGACCTCGATGGCCTCGGCGAACCTAGGCTCGAAGAAGCGCTGCGTGTCGACAAACCTCTCCTTCCAGGTCTCGAAGTGGCCGAGCCCGACACACTCGGCCCAGCCGCGCGCCGCGAACGTGAACTCGAGGTCCTCGCTGCGGAAGGTGTTGTCCTCGACAGCGACGCGCAGGGCTTCGTCGAGGCGTGTCGGGCTGCGGAACAGGTTCTCCGTGACGCCGAGCCAGAGCCGGAACAGCGGCGTGCTGCAGATCATGTGGTCGTACGGAACGATGCCGAGCGCGCTCCAGCAGTCCACCATGGCGAGCAGGCTGAGGTGGTTGTTGGGCAGCGGCGCCAGGTCCGCGGCGCGCGGGCCCAGGCTGAACTGGTCGAGCACAGCGTCACGCAGCAGCGGCTTATCGGCCCACTTGCTATCGTCGGAGCCGAAGACCTTCTCCTTGGCCAGCAGGACGCGCTCCCGTAGCTCGGCGTGGTGTCCGCCTAGCATCAGCTTGTACAGCTCCGTCACCGACTTGGCGTACTGGTTGATCTGCTTGCGGGCTTCCGGGTTGAGGATCGCGAGGCCCGCGTATACGTGCCATTTCTGGCTGTATATTCGCATCGTCAGGTTGATCTTGACGTTCTCGATCCCGCCGACATAGCGCGCGCCTTCCCAAGGGAATTGTCGTGATGAATGCCAGGCCTTGCCCATGCTAAGGAAAGCGGCGTGTGTTACGGCTTGGGTATCTGCGGTGATACGGTCATGTTCGTGCGCCGTGAGATATACGTGTTTAGACTGCAGACATCTGAGGACGGTTTCGACTTTGTTAAATGAAGCGTCGGAAGCTCGGTGTTTGATGAGGACCTTGTATCAACGCGTATTAGTTGGGCTGCATGGCAAGGTCAGGAGAAGGCTATACCAAAGGCTGATCCTTGCTGTCGACCTTAGGACCATGGAGCGAATGGCAGGACACGATGTCCACGTCTGGGGGTAGATGATCCTCGAATGCCTTAATTTCGGGGTCCTTGCAGGATGTCTGACCACCCACAATAGCATTCTGCTTGGTCGCTATTTTACACTTTAGCCATTACTCCAGACACAGCAGCTAGCAAGATCACGAAGACTCATACATGGGCCATACTCGGCAACAACGCGACCGATACCCGCGGCTTCTACGCTGTAGATTATGTAGTCGCTAGCTCGAGACACCAGGTGACCATTCCGAAGAATTTGTACATTGGTCTAAATCATTCTCAGCATGGATTCGCTCTGAGAATAGGCAGCTACAAGTATTCACCCTGCTCGAAAACTCTTTACAAAGATCCTCATATTGTTCCTCCCTATCACAAGCCTTAATTCTGCCCGCAAAATGATGTTAGTATCTCGGCAAGTGGACGCATTCGAAATCTACGAAAATCGTAACCTGTTGAGAATCCATTAGTATCTCGATTGACAAGAAATTGGCAAGCAACAGCGTTTATCTGGGTGTGCTTCAGACAGAAAATAAAAAGGTAGCTGAGAATTGACATCATGGAAAGCCAACTGCCATGCAGGGAGCCAGAATGGCCGATCCAGCGGGCCGAAGGCAATGCTCGAGCCAAATGCGCTCAAGTCATCATTTGCGAGGGAGACGGATGGAAGAGACCAAACAAGGCGGAAAAAAAAACTTACCAAGGGTGTGTTGGAGGCTCAGCTGGCCTATTCGCCAATGTGTTCTAGGATGCTTACTTCCACCCGGCATCACTGAGCCTCCGAGCGTACATCTTTCCCATGTCGCCCATACCGATGATGCCGACGATAAAGTCCTCCATTCCGGGCGGAATGTTCGTCAATGGGGTTGAGGCCATTGTCGCCTGACTAGCTGGTTTGCGACGGCGGACCTCGGCAAACAGCAAGAACTTACTTATCTGATCGCGATTACGAACTTGGAATCGGTCCGGGTAAATGCGTCACATCATTCACGAAGGTTCGTGGCCGCCTCCAAGGACCGCTTGAAATGCACCACTTGGGAGGTGGTAGGATGGAACAGATGGAAAGGCTTGTTTGTGGTGTGGTGGAAAAAAATTTGGATGGAGAAACGCAGCTCTTTTTAAGCAGCAGAAAAGTCCTGGTGGGGCGCCTCGCATTGGAACCGCACTAGATCGGCATCGGAGAAAATGCGGATCCTGTGGCTGGTGTGATTTAGATGCCCAGATGGTGTAGTGGAACGAGCCACACAACTCCACTGCCGCCCACCAGGTGGCCCTGACCAGCTCATTCATAGTGTACAGCGACAAGGTGATAGGCCTGGCGCGTGACGGAGTTAACTATGGATGGTCTTTTCGCACTTGGATCTAATGGCTCCGGCCAGCTAGGCTTGGGTCATAAGGAAGATGTATCTGTACCAAAGCAAGTCAAGTTCAGCCAGGCTCCCCATAACGACCCCATCACGAAAGTGGCAGCCGGCGGCAATCATACAATTCTCACCACAGCATCAGGCAAGGCATATTGGAGTGGCGATCATGCTAGCGGCTGCTGCGGACTCATCGAGGACGAAGATAAAGGGAGTATGCCGATCTTCCGGCAATTCTGCCTACCAGATTCCGCTGCCATGGGGCCCATCATGCATGCCGCCTGTACATGGGATACTACAATATTTGCTACCGAGGACCCTGACGGCCGAGCAACACGGATATACAGTTGCGGTGCCGCTGAAGGTATAAGGGGGGCACCCGTGTTCGTACCAGACTTTCCTCCAGCTGGAACAGCAGTAACCGGCCTCGCAGCTGGATTTAGGCATGTCGTTGCCGTCCTCGACAATGGCGATGCCTATGGTTGGGGCAATGGAAGGAAGGGTCAGCTAGGTCAGTCAGAGGACGGCACCGACGCCAGCGGCGTAGTCGCCAAACCACAGAGGATTAGGGGCGTCCCGTTCAGAGTAGCCAAGGCTGTCTGTTGCCAATATACCACCTGTCTCATTGCAGAGCCCGGAGACGGGAGGATATTGGTTCTAGGAGCTGACAAATGGAAACTGAAAAGTCAAGCGCCCCCCGAGGTACCTAGTTGGAAAGCCATAACGGCCAGCTGGGGAAGCATTTACATCCTCAAACGGGATGGAACGCTCGAAGCATGGGGCCGAGACGATCATGGTCAGTTGCCTCCTCCTGGTATTCCCGAGATCACCCATGTCGCGGCTGGAAGCGAGCATATCGTAGCTTTGACGAATACCGGCGATGTACTGGCCTGGGGCTGGGGCGAACACGGCAACTGCGGACCTCACACTGACGAAAGGTTCGGGGATGTCAAAGGCCGTTGGAATGTGCTTGCTTCGTTGAAGAATCTACCTGAGGGATCGAGTATAACAGCTATTGGAGCGGGTTGTGCGACAAGCTGGATTAACATCACGGCGGAAGGTATTTTTTTATGATCATGACCATTAGGCCGCGCCATGCTTCATATCCGAAATCATAGCAGGCAACCCCAACGCGCATGCCGATACACCGAGCGGACAATCATCTCTTGGATATAATAGATTCCTCATGCCTTACCTAATCACCGAACAGGCCAAATTTGCGAACTTGAGAAAGACGCTGTGTTGGCTCTAGTTGAGTTAAGTCTAGATCAGACTCGTTGTTTATGGTAGGCTGGGGAGCACTTGGTTGGTTGTTCATCGCGGTGCGCATATTCATGGCAGACATGTTCTAACTCAAGTCAGCATTCCCCTACCGCCAACATGGATTGCAATAGGAATCACTCACCAAATCACCACTAGTATCCCAACCCAAACGCGCGTTCTCTTCTTCTTCATCTCCGTCAACATTGACAGGTTCCCATTGCTCATCATTATCTTGAGGAACAAATAGCGACTCGGACTCAAGGGTAGCTGGAGGGGGGCGCTGAGATGGACGCTCTATCGGCGGTCTCAAAGAAGGGATAGGGTTGGGACGAGACTGTGGGGTTATAGGGGCCGCTAGGGGCGCTGGTGTAGGTGCATAAGAGTCCGCTCTAGTAACCGTTTCTTCGAGCTGCGGCCCAGCAGCCCCTTTCACATTCGCTCGAGTCCTCTTGTTTTTCTGCCCTGGCGCCCCACGTTCCCCAACGGTCATGAGCAGGAACTCACACTTGATTCCATCGCCATCATATTTGAGTTGCATTGGTCGAGCCGGTATCGAGTAGTTAGCCAAGACATCGGCTCCTAGAATGGAGGCATGTTGAATGATAGCCCGGAAATCCTTCACACTGATGACAATGTGGAGATTATCTTCCCCGACATGGAAGCTGTTGAATTCATCTCGTGCCACAGCAACAGATGTTTGCAGTGGTTTCTTCAGGACCTCTGGCAATTTTTTCGTGTTAGTAACGAATGTTTGAATGCTCATTGATGGGACTCACCGTCGCCGTTGGCGGCCTTCTCAGTGAAGCAAGTGAAGTTCACAACATCTTCTTCCGCATGGATATCTAGGTAGTCAATACCAGGGCCGAAATGATCTATAAACTGTCGCAGAGTTCTCGGTGAGGTGGACCAGTGGTTCACGGCCTCGGTCTTGTCGAATTTAGCATGCACCGGCGGGCTGACCTCGAAAGGCAGACGATACTGGGTGGTTATTCCTACCACAGTAAGTGAGAGCACGACGGTCGTTGTCAGGGTGAAACCCACCATTCCGAAAGATGATCTTGGCAACAAATCTGCTTTTCTTGCCTGGTTCGTCGGTGATGACAACATCGCATCGATCAATGGTAGTGTCCTTCTCCCTCTCATGTAGGGGATCGCCACCGCGACTCCGAAAGAGAGACAGCAGCGCCTAAGATCAGTCAAATAAGCATGTAGAGGAATATAAGACCGGACAAGCGACCCATCAACGTACTCGGCTGTAGAGCTTGCAGAAGAACTTGTCTCGGCTCTGCGCAACGCCCGCGTAGTGATACTTAGAGAAAAAACGGTTCGTGGCAAATGCAACGGAGGCGTATGCCGACTTGGATGTGTTGAGGGCTGTCAAAACCAGCTTCGAAGAGAAGGCGGCGATTCAGCAAAGTGATAGTAACGATAGGTAGCACGGGGTACAACACACCCTGTCTTTCTTGGCCTCAAGAGACACTTCATCGCTGAATTTGCCGAGGCATGCTAACGCATCCCGTAGGACGCCTACCCCGTCCTCGCTCAAGGTGAACCTCAATATGGCCATGACGTTCACTGCGTGTGTACAAGGGGCTGTCGATCATCGAGCTGAGATGCACCGGTGAGAGTGCCAATAGACCGATAGACCAATAGGCGGCGTGAGTAAGTAAATCCCCAGTTCAGGTTCGTCGACGCGCAGGTGGCATCTTAGTCGAATTTCGGCGGGCGCATGGAACTACCTATGCACTGTAAGGTGCTTCGTACATCATTCGCGATACGCAGGTATCTCGAGGACAAGGTCAACTACGAACGAAGCGTCGGGATTCGGTAAGGTCCTTAAGGTACTTGACTCCGTGTAGGTACCTATTCTAGTGTGGGTGTGCCCATTTACAGCGCAGCACTGTACACTGTGGCGTACTTCGTATGACGCAGCTGCCCATACTACTAAGGTACCTACTTAGAGAAGCGGCGCGTCAGCTAGCAGTAATTAAGGCGCGCTGGAACGCGTCGCGGGGTACAAGCAATAAGGTCGCTCGATAGAGCTTACACGCATGCACAGTGTGCATAGAACTCTAGAGACCCATAAGAGCTCACAGACAAAGAACCTTAGCCACTGGAGGGTGGAGACCTAGCACCGTAATTAGTTCTATATATACCTACTGTGCATATAGGTGAGAGGTAGGTCCGTAGCCCGAAGACACACTCCCTCCATATCCCATCCCATAAAACCTACCCGTGGACATACGGGTAACATGCCCCTGATCACATCTGAAAACACCTACTCCCAGAATTCCATCTCATAATCTATCAATCCCGATATACACTGCTGAATTCTCTTGCCCATCTCGTTCGTATCTTTCCATCCTCATTCACCCCGTCCACCCCGTTTACTCAGCGCACGGCAAAGGAATCATGGACAGACCATTACGGCCGGACAAGCCAACACTCCCACAAGACATAATGCTTTTGATATGTCAAGAGCTCGGGGCCCGCCGCGAGTTCGCCACTCTCTATCGTTGTTCTCTTCTCAGCCGTAGGGTCGCTAGTATCGCAGTGGAACAACTCTATAGGTTAGCTTTGGCTCGCGAGGATCTTCCAGCGTGCTTCTCTTGCTGACAGCCTCGATAGCATCCTGGAAGTTATGGATCCCTTCATCGACGGTAAACTTCGGGCTGCCCAGCTATGGAAGTCTATTATCTTGTCCAGCCGCGAGGCTACACTCTACCCCTATTGCGCATACACTCGTGTCCTATCCTTGGGCAGCCTCGTCGAGTGTCTGGACGACATTCGGGTGGATCTACCGCTTCATGAATTCTTCTTTGACACATCGATGCAGCATTTTTTAGTCCTAAAAGAGGGTCTCCTTCTCTCTTTCGTTAGGGGCACCCGACCCAGACCTCAGCCTTTCGACCTTCCAGCCATCGTCAGCAGATGTGCAGATTCCATTACTCAGTACATCCAGGCACTTGCCGACATTAATGGTACCTCCGTGGCTTTGACTCACCTGGAGGCTTCTGTTTTCCCACGTGACACTCTTCCAACTTGGCTCAGGCGTCTCGGCGCTCTAAGATCACTACAGTTGCAGGATGGATCTGTCTTAGGTCTAGAAGCCGCCAGTGCTATCGCTGAGTTTTGTCCTCAATTTTCTGAGTTGACCTGCTTCCATTGTTGGAGCGAAACCGCTGCCGAAGATATGGCTGCTTTCTTTCTCGCTCTTCGTCCAAACAGTCTCCAAAGGTTCGAAGTCCTTAGTCGGAATACTCTTGGCGAGGTCACTCTCACTGCCCTCAACACCCACGCTGAATCATTAAGAGTATTGCATCTTAGGAGTCTACTACCATCCGCCATTAAAAGCCTCCATCTCCTCTCTGGATGTACTGCCCTAGAAAGCCTCATCATCGAAATGGAAGTCACGGATAGAAATGAGCCTGATGCCCTCAGCCAAGAAGAGTTAGCACAAGTCGCTGAGTGGATCAGCAGTTGTAAAGCATTGCGAGAGCTGAATTTCAACCATCTTCAAGATGCTCTGCCGATACTAAACCAAGTACTGCAAGCTCCCGAGATTCGTCTTGAACGATTGCTCATTCAAGACTACCAGTCGGCTTCTAAAGAGGTTACAAGTGCGACATGGGGTGCTCTTGGCCAACAAGACCGACTAGAGTTTCTTACAATCGCTTCACAAGATAGTTCTCCGGACGGCCTCGTGCTATCTCATCACCCCGAGCTGGTGGATTCAATCTGCTTTTTATCCAAGCTGGTTAACTTGAACCTGATGCAAGCCTGGGTGTCATGCCCTCATATTCGCCGCATCGCCACAGCTCTTCCTTGTTTGGAAGAACTCAGCTTCGGAGGTGAACTAGTTGATGAAGAAGTTCTCGAACATCTAAGCAGATTACCTAAATTGGTATTACTCTCAATCAACGCCGTAACTTGCTTCACATTCGACAATCTCATGGGCTTTGCGCAAAAATTAGATCAGGTTACCAACCGGGGCATAAAAATCGATCTGCTCAACCAATTATACGAAAGTGTGAAATTAACTGAGGAAGAAGAGGCAATGTTGAATCAGTATTTTGCCGATAACTTGAACGGACGCATTGCGATCAGCTATCCAGATGATCCTGACGAGCTTCATGAAGCCGACTTTTCTGATAGTGACTGAGCTCCCCAAAATCCATAGGAATAGCACTAATAAATGTATGTACTAAATAAGAATTGGACTCGTTAATTCAGACATAATAACTTTCATTTATCCGATGCCACTGAGACAAGATCCCGTTCTTAGACAACTCTCTAACGTTAGTCTACCCTTTCAACTACGTTCGATCAGAACTGGTAGATTTACTATCATAGTCCAAACATTCAGGCCTCAGCCCCCATGAAGACCTATTCAGTGATTAATCTCTCCAACCTACTACTCCCTGTTGCTCGATTTCGAACCTCGTCCCATGACCCATATCCTCTTTCAGATTCGCTAAATCATCCGACAATATATACACTGCAAAATACAATAGATAATCAAGAAGCCATACCTAGGTGGCGCCTCCTATGTTTCCACTGACGAATACTACGAGAACGGCTGCGTATCTAAATCACCCATCAGCAATACACATCGTGGAATAGGGACGGAAAGACCTCACGCTGCTGTAGCCCCGTATACTTCTGCCCTCTTCGCGTTGGTAAGAAGACCGACCGATACCGCGAAGAGGACAGTAAAAAGCGCTAAGAAGCCTAATTTCTGATTTGCGCTTTTGACATTGTACAATACCAGAATAGCGCCGACGAGTAGAGCGATAGCCAGGAAGGTGCTAAGATAAGAGACGAAGGTTGAAATGGAACGGCCTGATACATAACTGGCATAGGAGAGTTCGATCGCGTCCTTTTGGGAGTCTTCCTGTCCGAGGGATTAGTCACTGCTTGATAGCCTCGAGTACTGAATTGTCCGTTGGGATGTGTTTCTGCTCACCCGGAAGAAATAACCTAGATAATCCTCCACAAATTGCGACAGCTTGTCTTGTTGCTCTAATCCCCTCAGCGAGACCAGCTCCTCAATGTTGTCGTACAGAAGCTTACTCTGTCCGCCAATGATGCACAGGCTTCTGCCCAAGCCGCGATCCCACTTGAACAATTCACCTCTAAACGCCTTGAAGGTTCGCTTGTCCGGATGTGGAAGGGCCGCAATATGACTTTCGGCGAGGAGCGCTTCGCCTGAGTAATACGTTAATCTTATCGAACTGATTGAGGACTGTTGGCGATCCTCACGGTACTCCTTCATTTGCTCTCGGATCTCTTGCACTAATTGAATCCGTCTCGGCGATCTTTTCTTGAACTCCTTCAAGTTCCGACCGGCCTTCTTAGATTCGATGTCCTGGCTGTCTTCTGCATCGAACGCTTCTAGCTCGGCCTGTAGCTCGGCAAGCTCCTCTTGCATATACAGCAAGTTTCTTGCAGCTAGGCTATCAAAACGGTTGAATATTAGGGTACTCTTGTCGGTGTCGCTGGCAATGAAAGCCGCCAGGGAGGGAAACCCTCTCAGGGCAACCTTCTTAGCAGCTCGATCGTTAATGTCCATGATCCTAGCTTGTCTAATTACACGAACATCCTGTATGTATTTTCGGCAGATGTGCAAACTACCTCAGTGCTCATTGGGTATGCATCGTGGATCACGTGCTGCTAGGCGTTCTGTGGTCAGCCTCATTGCGACCTTTCCCACTACAAAAGTAACTGATTGCCCATCACTGAGAGATCGCTGCATATATTACTTGTCAAGAATGTGCGACTCCTCTCCACTTATAAAATCATGTCAGCAACCGAATACTATGATCCGGATGAGGGTTTCCCAGTACATAGCCCTTTACTCAAGCCTTGTCACCCAGACCTGAAGCCAACTTCGATCCCACCGTGGCTTCCTGGGGGTGAAGTGGTGGATGGCTTTGACTTGGTGAGATTCTTTTCATAATTCCATTACACCTTAGTTTGTCCCGCTCACACACCCAACAGGGCACCCCATGGACACCTGCGCTTCTGATCTCTGGCCGTCCTGCCGCCGCTTACAGTGAACGATCATACCACCCTAATCTTCACGCACGAGCGGAAAGTACGGATGCAACCCTCCAGGACCGTATTCTATTAGACACCATGAGTGGAAAGGACCCCAATCTTCGTTTACCCTCACAGTTCGACTCATGGCATCCTAATGGTGACGATGATTCTACTGACGACAACGACCTAAGTTTGCGAGAGATGGAGCCCTTGATCATGGATACCGTCGCGCCCCCCTTAGTAGTCAACGGAACCCAAAGCGACGGGGCATCCCAACAATGGAAACGCCACATGGCAATAAAGCGATGGGCTCTGCCAGTTAATATACAAGGACGCTTTGGCAGTGTCGATGTCATGACATGCCCAGATTCGGGATCAGACGACAACGTGCTCTCTTGGAGCTTTGTGCAGTCTCTTGGACTTAGTCTCTCGAACGAGCAACATGAAAAGAAAGACTTCTCTTTAGCCAACGGGAAGATCATCCGTTCGCTAGGAAGAGTCGAATTACCTTGCAACTTCGCATCTGGCTCGCAGCTACCAACGTCATTGGTCACTGCTTTCCACGTTTTTCAGACGCTTGCCGTCGACGTAATTATGGGGATGGCGTTCCTTGAAGCCACAGGAACTTTCACCGAACATCGTAATCGTCTCGTCGAGATACAAATACCCCAAATCCAAGCTCTTCGGGTGCAATCCGTCGGTATCCCCAGGAGGCACCTGCTATGCCGGCTTGACGATCACATAGTTTTCGCGAATGCGGACTCTGGATCGGACATTGACCTTATGAGTTCAAGCTACGCTAAGTCTCGGTTCTCCATTCGCTCTAACAAAGAGACTATCATGTTCGCAGATGGGAGCACCGAGACCACATCTGGCATTGCCCACTTGACGTTATCGGTAGAAGATGCCGATTCCATCGCCACGGAAAGCGCTCTTCCTTCGAAAACTGTATCAAAAGAATTCCACGTGTTCGATAATTTGACACACGATGTTCTAATTGGCCATGAAACGATCGAACTACTGCGAGTGTTCACGGACCACGATTCGGCGTTAGTGCCTGGAATACACTTTCCAGATTTCTCGTGTCTCAACGTCATCCGGCATCTGCGAAAACTGAATGTTCCAGGGCTGAACAAAATAACAGAGTCCATCAGAAGCTTAGTTCGTTCTAAGACATCGGCCACCACTCTTTCGCAAATTACAGATCACGGTAGTGGCCCACTCCCACTTCCTTTCGAATTGAGGCCACTAAGCTGACTGACCGTAGATGATGAAGATCAATGGGAGAATGCGAGGCATTCTGCAGAACTGGGACGATTTGAAGCTATGACTGATGAAGCAGAAGCTGCTAGACTTCGTCATGAGGAGACCCTTCGCCACAACGCATATATAGCATCAATACCTTCACCGGCGAATACACTTCCGCCATTAAGCCCATACCCTTATCATGCATCGACCCCGGCCACGCCCCCGGCCTCGCCCACAGCGCGCTCGGGGAATTCGTTTAGATGCACTTTTGAGGGATGCAACGCTCCCCCTTTCCAAACACAGTACCTTCTTAAGTGAGCGATACGTAACTGTGAATGAATGCCAGCGGCTGACTCCGAAACAGCGCCCACTCCAACGTCCATTCGTCTGCGAAACCACACTATTGCCCCGTGCGCGGCTGCCCACGAGCAGAAGGTGGCAGAGGGTTCAAGAGGAAGAATGAGATGATCCGGCACGGGTTGATTCACGACTCGCCAGGCTATATATGCCCGTTTTGTCCAGACAGAGAACACAAGTACCCTAGGCCGGATAACTTAATGCGGTACGTGAAGAACTCCTCTGTTGTAGAAGTTTTCTGACGTAGTGATAGCCACGTTCGTGTTCATCATGAAGACAAACGTCAAGACGACCCTGTGCTGAGAGATGTCTTGACGCAAGAACCATATGGTCCACAAAGGGGGCGGAGGCGAATGGTCCCTCTTGCCAGGTAGGGTGGGTTCTGCCAATCCCTGTCTACTCTCGCCAGTAGATTCCCCTAAGTCAAGTCTATCTACCCAAATCTTACAGTATGTATATTAAAATAAGTTTGTCTAGACATCTGGATTCGAAATAACAGTACTTACCTGCGTGAAATCTGTAGTACTAGGCCGCCGGCAGCTGCTGCTGCTGCCAGCGGGTATCATAGTGGGTATATACATAGCCCACCATCCTATCTGCCTTCAGTCTTATCAATCAACCAAACCTCTACCTACATCTTAGGTGTAAAACTGTCGTTCGCATGACGCGTTATAGATGCGCGTGATAACTATTGCGACCTACTTTGTCTACTCGAAGTGTTCCCACCAACTTAGAAACGGTCTATGAATCTAGCACTACTGTCATCAACTCCTACGCATACGTTCGCACCTTCATCACAATACTGGGTCACGCGATGCTATTACTGTGTATCCGCTTTGGCACTTGACTGACGCACCACTACTTGAGTTATTGTCTTGAATACTAATCTAAAACGGAAATGAGAAGAACTAGGGCATCTAACGTGGAGTTGAGAGGGGAAAGAAGGAGGGAGACAAACGCGAAAATGGAAGGCCACGGATATTACAGAGATTAAAATCGGACAGTGATTGCTGAGAAAGTATGGCTCATATGATATCGTGACCATTGTGATCATTGCCAACCGTTGTTATCAGAAGGTCCCATTTCGGATAATAGAGCAGCCTCTGAATCCTTCACTTATGAGAAGCTGCGCTTTACAAAATCTGAAGCATCAGTCACAATAGGAAGAACGAACCGGGACAGACTGAGATTATCCTTCTTAGTTGATTGGATTTCTGACAGTTAGCTTCAGGCAGGCATGTTGGTCCGTCTTAGAAGATAGAATTGACGACAATATCTCGATCGAACTGCGTAGCTATCTTCGTCCATACTCGAGCTAAGGAGCGTATTATATATTATTACCATTTGCATCTCAATCCTAGCATCGTCTGTTCGGAACTGCTCGAGCAGGGCATAATGACGGCTGGGACCGCAACATAGATCGATGACCACAGCTCATGTGAATTGCAGAGAGGCCTGCTGACCCATTATGGTTGTGTAGCAGCACTACAGCTCTGCCTTCTCCAACCTTCCTTGGCGTTCTAGCTGCCACCAAGGTAAGGTCTCATACAAGCAATCAATTTAGGAACTGTTGAGAATAGTCCATGATGGGCGATTCCTGGGGTAATAATGGAGGTCAATCGGGATCGTTCTGTTATCACTTCCACCACACTTCCACCACACTTCAGTATGGAAGCTTCATCCAACACTCCAGAAGTCTGATTTAAGGGATTTTGACCCCCACGACGATCCCGAAATGATCACTGACCCAACTCTCCTTTTTCCACGCCTCTATTTCAGTCTTCAGTCCTATACCGAATCTCCCAAACCTTCCCGCAATGTCTTGTGCTTCATGAACCGCAAATGTTTCTACAGATCCAGTATAGAAAAACTTGTCCAGACGTTTCCGATTTCGACTTTTAGGGGACTGGTACCCCCAAGTATTTCCTCTGGCCCGGCCATAAGAAGTATCCTTCTTGAAGGGTTTCAGAACAGGAAGAGGCGGCGCGGGTTCGTCCTCCCAAACATCATTCAAATCTACCTCTGGTCTCTTATGGTTCCCATGTTCCAATGGCGTGATCGCATTCATGTCACCTCCGACCATGCCTCCGATGATCCTGCCGTTGGGAACATATTTTCCCTTCAGCAACGCTGATATGGAGGTTAATTGACTAAGACGGTATGGGGTTCCCTCCCACAACGACTCGAGGTGCGTCGTGCAAAAGCGAAAAGACTCCGGGAAATTCGAAATGCCAATGTCAACCACTAGGGCATCTCTCCCCATCTTAGTGGTAAATGGCAGGCGGAAACATTTTGATATCGGCAGCGTCTTCGAGACCATGAGGGTAAAGTAGCGATCGCCCTCCCAAAGGGTCTCTCCCATAATGAAGGACGGGTCCAGGGTGTCCATGATGACGGGTGCTGGGGGGTCGATATTGGAGAGAGTAAAGTTTCGTTGTACCCAAGCATGCTCGAGAATGACCTGAAGTGACTCTGGACAGATTTCTTGTAGCATAACAACAAGGTCTTCTGGAGCTTTCCCGAAGGTACGCTTCAGATATGCCAGGGCGGCAGAAGCCCGTGCTGCAGGATCAGGGCCAAAGCACTCCAAGTTCCATGACACAACTTTCAAGACGCAACCTCGCCCCAGTGCTTGCGATTCATGACCGGCAGCCACCCAAGTGGAAGAATCATGGTTATAAATACGGGGTAAGAGGACTTGAGGTTCTTGAGCCTTTCGCTCCATCCTTCGCTCCATGTATTCACAGAACAGCTTTAGTTTGGCGGGGACGACGTGGAGAAGGGAGGATATGTGGCGATGGATACAGGGGAGAGTAGCGGTTCGGAAAGGGCTGTGGAGCTGGCCCAATAGGAAGGGGCTCCAGCGTAAACTGGCTGTTTGCAGCTTCAGTACTGTCAGGGACCTTGTACTAGGCAATAGACTTTTGTTGTCGCACGAAGGACTCTAAAACGGTATTGTGGCCAATCCCTAGCTATATACAAATGGCCTCTTTGTTCCTAGTGTCTCGTGACAAGTATAAAAGATATGAGTTTATTAGGTATGGAGACTGATATGTTGATTGATTGGATTGCTTTAGAATGTTTATATAGTAGTCCTTGTGCGGGGTTTTATATTTATTAGATTTAAAGGGTTAAAATAACGGTCTATATAGCGTAAATTACTTATATATACTTATTTAATATAAAATAAAAGAATTTTTATAATATAATAAAATATATTAATTAATTAATTATTATATTTAATTAAAATTATTTAATTATAATAATTAAAAGTTTTATATATATTAATTTTATTTTTAAAAATAAAATAAAGAATTAATTAAATAATTATAACGTTATTAATAAATATAACAATTACGCTAGTTAAGCTAAATAATTATACGCTTTAAAATAAAAAATTTATAGTTAAAATTATTTTTTAAAACTTTTAAAAATATTTATAACTTAAAGCTAAATTTTTATAATTATAATTATTAAAAAAACTTAAATATAAAAATTATTTTAAAAAAGTAATTAATAATATAATTAAAGTTTAATTAATTATTATTATTATTAAAAATAATAAAAAATAATAAAAAAACTTATTAAGTTAATTAAAATAAATATTTTATAAACAAATAAAATTTTAAAATATATTAAAAATATATTATTAATTTTATTATATAGTTTAATAAATCTATATTTTTTAATTATAAAAAAACTATTTTTAAACTTATAAAATTAATTAATAAATAATATAATAAGTTTTAAAAATTAAAAAAATATTTAAAAATAATATAATAACTATAAATAAAAGTTTAATATTAAGCTTATATTAAAAAAAATATAAACCTTTAAAAGACTTTAAAATATAAACTATAAAATAAAAAATAATTATTTTAATAGCTTTTAAATATAATATTTTAAAATAAAAAAATATAAACTAATTAATTATATAAATAAAATTATTTAGTGTTAAACTATTTTAAATAATTATATTATTATTATTTTTATATAAAAACTTTATTTAATTTTATTTAATTTTATTTATTTATTTAGCTTAGCTAAATTTAATATATAGTTATTTTTATTTTAACGTAAATTATATATTAATAATAATATAATCGGTTTAAATAAAGCTAAGTTTATTTATATATATAAAAGGTTTAAATAAAAAGTTTAATAAATTATAAAACTTAATAAATAAAATTTCATTATAATTATATTAATATATAATTAAATTTATAATGAATTTAATAAAGTTATAAAAACGTTATATAAACCTAAATTAATAAAAATAAAAAACAATAATATAATATAAATATTTTTTATAATTTAAAAAAAAATAACTAAAATATAAATATTTTAATATAATTTAATATTTTTTATATTTAAAATTTATACGCGGTTATTTTTAATAAATTATAAGCTAAAATTAATAATAATAAAATATTTTTTAATAAATATAATATTTTTATAAGCTTTTTATTTTATTTTAAAAATAGTTTTAAGCAAAAATATAAGCTAAATAGTTAAAATTATAACTAAACTAGTTATTTTAAAAATATTATATTTATAAACTTAAATAAAATTGAAATTAATAATATTATATTAATTAAATTAGTTTTAAAAAAGTTTATAAATATTAGCCCGGCTAATTTTTTTAATATTATATTTATTTAAATATTAAAAGGTTAAATAATACTTAATTTTATATATAAAGAAAATAAAAACGTTATAATTATTATTATTATAAAAAATATAGCTTTGTTAAATATAAACTAAAAGTTTATAATTTATTGTTTTATAAAAATTATATACGTTTTAAAAATAAAAGTTATAATAATTAAGCTTTTTATATAATAATAGTTTATTAACGTTTTATATTTAATTCTTTATAGTAAAAAAAGCTAAAAGGGTAGTTATAGCTAGTATTATAGTTTATTTATATATATATTTAAATATAAATTATTTAAATAGCTTATAATTAAAGATTAAAAGCCTTAAAGCTACTTTTTTTCTTTAGCTTATAATTTATATATAAATCTAGAATTTATTATATAAAGTCGCGAATATATTTTTATAATAATAGCTATTATTTAATATATAAAATAAAATTAATACTTTAAAAAAATTAATAGCTTTAAAATATTATAAAAATTATATATATATATATATTAATATTTATTAAAAAACCTTTTAAAATATTTATTATTATTATAGTTAAATTTAATTTTAAACTAAAATAATATAATATTATTAATATATTTATAAATATAAAACATAATAAAAGATTTATATAAAAATACTTTTTAGTTATAAAAAACTTTAAACTATTTTAAAGCTTAATAAAACTTTATTTAGTTTAAAATAATTATTTTTATTATAAAAAAAAAATTTAATATTAATTTTTATAAAAATAAAAAATAAAATTATTTTATATAAGTTTTATTATTATTTATATAAAAGATATTTATATTTATTTATATAAATAATATTATTATAGTTTATAAAAAAACTAAAAAGATTTTATTTAAAAAGTTATAAAATAGTTTAAATAAATTTATTAAATAATTAATAATAATAATTTTTAATAGTTTTTAAAAGTTTAAATTATTTAAATTATTAAAAATAATTAATTTAATTATTATAAACTTTATATTTAAAAAAAACTTTTAAGTTAAAATATATATTTTTATTTTTATTATATATTTTAATAATAATAATAAAACTATTATTTTATAAAAAATTAATTATTAAATAAAAAACATATTTTTATTAAAAACTTTTTAATTATATATATAGCTATAATTATTTAAATTAATATAACTTTTAATATTTTAAAACTTTTATAATTTGTTTTAAATTTAAAGTTTTAATATTATAAATTAATAAATTAATTATTTAAATATTTTAATTAAACTTAATATTATATTTTATAATTTAAAAATAATAATAATTTTAAAATTATTTATAATATATTTATTTTAAATAATACTTTTATATAATAAATATAATAAAAGCAGCAGGTTTAAACACTTAATTTACTTATTATTAAAAGCTAATATTCTATATAAAGAAAAAAAGAAAAAGCGTAATAAGTACAAGAATCTACACCTAAATATATAGCCCGCGAAAGTATTTACTACAGCAGTAGCAGTTGCCTAGTAAATACTAGCCAGTAAATACTATAGCCCCCGCATAAACCACCAGCTACCCTAGCCACACTAGCCACACACAGCGCCTAGGCTATAACATTTTAATTAAAAAGGTTTATAAATATTTATAAATATTATTTTTAAAAAAAATTAAATAATAAAAAATATTAAAGTTTAAAAGCTTTAAAAAACTTATTTTTAAAAAATTAATTAAACTATTTAAAATTAAATAACTTTAAATAAAGCTAGGATAAAAAACTATTATATATATTTTATTTATTATTTAAAACCTTTATTTTAGCTTATTTAATACTTTTTTTTAAACTTTATAATAATTAGGATTAATTTTATAAAAAACTTTATTTATATAAAGCTTTTTTAAAAAAATATATTAAATTTAAAAAGTTAAAATAATAGTTTATGTAACGTTAATTATTTATATATATTTATTTAATATAAAATAATAAAATTTTTATAATATAATAAAACATATTAATTAATTAATTATTATAATTAATTTTAATAATAAATATAATAAAGTAAATGTTAAAATTAAGCGATTTTAATTAAATATAATAAGTAATTAATTAATATGTTTTATTATATTATAAAACTTTTTTTGTTTTATATTAAATAAATATATATAAGTAATTTATATTATATAAACTATTATTTTAACCTTTTAAATTTAATATAATCTTTTTAAAAAGCTTATATAAATAAAGCTTTTTATAAAATAAATATTAAAAATAACAGAATTAATTTTAATTATTATAGTATTTAAAAAAAGTATAAAATAAGGTAGAATAAAAGCTTTAAATAATAAATAAAATATATATAATTATTTTTTATTTTAGTTTTATTTAAGGTTATTTAATTTTAAATAGTTTAATTTATTTTTTAAAAGTAAGTTTTTTAAGGTTTTTAAACTTTAATATTTTTTATTATTTAATTTTTTATAAAAATAATATTTATAAATGTTTTATAAGCTTTAACTAATTAAAAAATTAATTTTATTTATTTTTATTAAAAGCTATTATTAGTTTATTAATAATTATATTATTTATTAATATATAAATTATTTATAAAGTATTTTTTTTTAATTTTTTAATAAAGTTAATAATTATAAATATTTATATAATAAAGTTATATTTATAAAGTAGTTATTTTTTATAATAAGTTTAATTATTTATTAATTATTATATTAAATAATAATATATTAATTATTTATAATAATTTTTAATTTTTTAATAAAACGGGTTATAAATATAGCTTTTTTAACAGCTTAAGTTAATATTAGTTATTTAGCTTTAATAGTAAAAATAGTTATTATGTTTTATTTATTTATTTATTATCCGATTAATTTTTTAAATAGTTTTATTATATATATTTATAAATTTTTTTAGTTAAAAATATTATTTTTAAAGGACGTATTATTAGTAATTTTAAAATTATTATTATTTATAAATTATAAAATATAATATTAAATTTAATTAAAATATTTAAATAATTAATTTATTAACTTATAATATTAAGGTTTTAAATTTAAAAGAAATTATAAAAGTTTTAAAATATTAATAGTTATATTAAGCTAAGTAATTAAAGCTGTTTATATAATTAAATTTTTTTTTTAATAAAAGTATATTTTTTATTTAACACTTAATTTTTATAAAGTAATAATTTTATTATTATTATTAAAGTATATAATAAAAATAATAATATATTTTTTAGCTTTAAAACTTTTTTAAATATAAGGTTTAAAATAATTAAATTAATTACTTTTAATAATTTTAAATAATTTTAATTTTTAAAAACTATTAAGAATTATTGCTATTAATTATTTAATAGGCTTGTTTAAGCTGCTTTATAGCTTTTTAAGCAAGAATTTTTTAATTCTTTCTATAAGCTATAATAATATTATTTATATAAATAAATATAAGTATTTTTTTATATAAATAATAATAAAGCTTATATAAAATAGTTTTATATTTTATTTTTATAAAAGTTAAAGTTAAATTTTTTTTTTATAATAAAAATAATCTTTTTAAGCTATATAAGGTTTTATTAAGCTTTAAAACAGTTTAAAGTTTTTTATAGCTAAGAAATATTTTTATATAGATTTTTTTATTAAATTTTATATTTATAAATATATTAATAACGTTATATTGTTTTAGTTCAAGATTAAACTTAGCTATAATAGCTATAAATATTTTAAAAGATTTTTTAATAAAAGTTAATATATATATAGCTTTTATAATATTTTAAAGCTATTAATTTTTTTAAACTATTAGTTTTATTTTATATTTTAAATAATAGCTATATTTATTAAATTTATATATATATATTTATATATAGCTAAATATTAGCTTATTTTAAATAATATTTATATTAACTTTAATTTATAACTTTATTTTATAATAACTTTATAAATAGTTTTTATTTATAAAATATTATTTAATATTTTTATAAAATTTAAACAGAAAAAATAGGTTTTTTTAATATAGTTTTTATTTATTTTAAATATATTTAAAAAGAATATTTTTATTTATATATAAAAAACTTAAAGTTTTACTTTTTTAATTTTTTATATATTTATTAAAATAGCTTAAAAATTATTTTAATAATTTAGCTATTAAAGCTTTATTTATTATTATATTATTTTATGTTTTTAAAGCGTTTAAATATCCGTTTAAAAATATAACTTTTTAACAGCTTTTATATAATTTAAAGCTAGTATAAAGTTAAATATTAAAAATATTTATTAAATTATTAAAGTTTATATAAAATAGTTTAATTTTTTTTTAAATTTATAATTTTATTTTAAATTTAATAAAATTTATTATAATATTTTAAATTTATAAATTAAAGTTTTTAATAATAGTTATAAAAAAAAGCTTAGTTATAAAAACTTAAAAAATAAAAAATATAATAAAAAAAAAGCTTTAATATAAAGTTAATTAAACTTTATAGTTTTTTTTAATAAAAAGTATTTATAGGTTATATTTACTTTATTTTTTAATATATTTATAATAGCTATATTATTTTTATGTTTTATAAAATATATATTTTTAATTTTTTAATTTATAATAATAATTTTAAAAAAATTAAAAAATATTTTTAGTTTAATAATTAAAATTTAAAAAAAAAATTTATTAAGTTTTTTAATTTTTAATTTATTAAAATTATTTAAAAAATTACTTTTATTATTAAAAATAATATCTTTTATAAATATAATAAAATTAATAAATAATATTTAAATATAATAAATATTAAAAAATTAATATTTAATAAAATAATTTATTTAAATTTTAAAATTAAGTTTATTAAGTTTTTTTTAATTTTATATTTATAATAAATATATAAACTTTATAGCTATAAATATATAAATATTATAAATTAAGCTTATAATAAATAATAATATTTTTATTTTTATTAAAATA
>MU619867.1:0-65899 GCA_025201785.1 Xylaria longipes
ATTAGTATTAGTATAGAATTCTGTATACTAAACTAATTAGTATTAGTATGGGCTTATACTAAACTAAACTAACTAATTACCAACCCTGGTGTAGTGTGCATGCAATAGTACCTACTGGTGCAATCTCCAGCTTCAGCTAGATTCTGTTATCAGTGACGCGGCGCAAAAGCTGAGGGCGCCTGCGACGCCTGCATGACACTGCCGTCGTGCCAGCGTGTTGATCTTCGTCGGCGTCCATCTTCCATTGTCCTGGAATTCAGCAAATTAATCGAGAAAACCTACACATCATCCGCAGTGCTCACCAGGCATCCTCCCTGTCCAATTCTTTGCCTGCCCTGCACTTTAGCTTAATACCTGTATCATTACCTAACCATCTATTCCATATGCCAGCCTAGGCACTTCGATACGAGCTATTTCCGGTTGTTGTCGTCACCATCGTCAACATCAACCCTGCCTACCCTCGCCATCGCCGCCTTCTCCCCGCTATAGTCCAGCCGTCCGCCCTCCCACGCATCGACTAATCCTGCTATGCTTGCTCCGTCTCCCCCGCCTACATTTGTAGCACCATGAGGCCGTCCGGATCTATGGGTGCAGCCGCCTCGGTGTGGTGGTCCGCCCTTCTCCTCCTAGTCACCTTACTCTCGACCGCCTCGACCGTATACGCAAAGGACGAGCCCACTATCGCTGTCAAGGAGTTCAGGAGCCTCCCGAACTCCCCCAACTACTTCCCAGGCTCCAATGTTGTCCTGTTTCAAGAGACCCAAAGCCCTCGCACCGTTTGGCGATCCGCCGATGGCGGCGTCACATGGGACAAGGCTCAAGGCATCGACCACGAAAAGAGTTTTGCTCTTATCATGCACAAGTACGACCCGGATCGCGCATACGTGCTGACACTTGGGAACGTACACTGGAAGACGGCAGACAAAGGGAAAACATGGGAGGAATTTTACACCAACGCCTATACCAGCGACTTTGACTATACCATCAATAACTGGATGGTCTTCCACGCCGATGACCCGGACAAGATATTGTTCACCGGCATGGAATGCGAGGGCTTCTTCTGCGAGGAAGTCACCATGTATACGACTGATGGCTTTAAGAAGAAGGCAGAATTACTCCGCAAGCAAACACAGGGCTGCTGGTGGGCCAAGTCATCTCCCATCTTCACCACGGGCGATCCCGACCTCGATGCCACTCGAACGCTATGCATCGTAAGATCAGGCATGTTCTCAATGTCGGACGAGAACCGTCTCTTCATGTCAGATAATTATTTCAGGGCTCTTGATGGTAGCGGTACACTTGATGAGAAAGAGCCCAATTTGAACGGCGATGGGCCGGTTCAGGGCATCCTCAATCTCGTCGAAGTAAAGAAGTACTTGCTAGCGGCTACAAGTTCCCCTAAAAGTACTGAAATGGCCCTTTTTGTAACCGACGATACCAAAGTCTGGCATCGCGCCATCTTCCCGCAAGATCACCCAATCGTCCAGTCTGGATATACTGTTCTAGAAAGTACCAATTATAGCATTCAGATCGATGTTCGCTCGAACAGGCGCACGTCAGCACCCATGGGTACATTGCTCACCAGCAACTCTAACGGCACCTATTTCACGAGAAATATAGAGCACACAAACCGCAACCAGATGGCAAACGTCGATTTCGAGAAGGTCACTAAAATTCAAGGTATCTTCTTAGTCAACCGAGTTGACAACTGGGAGGAGGTTGCCAAAAAAGAGGCTACGAAGAAAATAAAGACATCCATCACTTTTGACGATGGTAGAACATTCGGGGCGGTCAAAGCCGGCGAGGACGATATTCACCTCCACTCTGTCACAGAAGTAAATAATGTCGGTCCAATCTTTTCGAGCCCAGCACCTGGCCTGGTGATGGGCAATGGCAATCGCGGCAAATTCCTGAAAGGTTATTGGGAGTCTCATCTTTATATCTCCGATGATGCTGGGAAGACCTGGGCCGAAGGACCCAAGGGCCCGCATAAGTACGAATTTGGTGACCAGGGCTCCATTCTCTTGGCTGTCGAGGATAGTAAGGAAATAAACGTACAGGAGATCAAGTATTCGTTGGATCATGGCAAAAATTGGAAAACGACCAAGCTACCCGACGACCTCAGGATCCTCCCTTGGACTCTCACCACAACACCAGACTCAACCAGTCTAAAATTCGTACTTGTCGCTAAGACAGGCTCCAAAGAGTCGCCTAGCTATTGTGTAGTGTCCATCGATTTCGAGGGTCTACACGAAGATACATGCAAGGAGAGCGATATGGAAGAGTGGTACGCGCGAACAGATGACGATGGTAACCCTACTTGTGTGATGGGGCATACCCAGAAGTTCCTCCGGCGTAAGAAAGATGCGAAATGTTTCATTAAAAAAGAGTTTAAAGAGCCAGTGCCAGAGACATCTCGTTGCGATTGTACAATTGCGGATTTCGAATGCGATTTCAATTTTATTCCAGACGGTGATGAATGCAAACTTGGAGGTCCGGTGCTCGCTCCTAAGGAGGCTTGCAAAACGGACAGCCCTGACGAAACTTTTATGGGTTCATCCGGCTGGCGGCTTATTCCAGGAAACGAGTGTAAGCGCACAAAGGGTGACCAGAAAGATGATAAGAAGGAGTGGAAATGTTCTGATGCCAATTCACGTCCGAGCAACAGCAGTGGCGAGATCAGTGTCACTTACACGCCTTTTGAGGGGAGGTTTGACGGGTTCGAAAAGCATTACCTTGAGCGCGGCGAGCTGAGTAGTTATGACGATGAGACGATCATCGCACGGCCTCAAAGTATATTGGACGGACCCGGTGATATATTCATTACGCACGATCATGGCAAATCGTGGTCTACACCAAAGCAACTCAAAGGCAAAGACATATACGCCATCACCACCCATGCCTATGTCAAGGATATGGTCTTCTTCCTTACGACCAAACACGAAGTATACTATACGACTGATCGGGGCAAAAGCATTGATTCGTTCAAAGCACCAGATCCAGTAGATCGACAAGACGACTCCCCATTCTCATTTCACCCAAATCACCCTGAGTGGATTATATGGCATGGTCAGAAATGCACTGGCAACAAATGCTATGTCGAGGCTTCGCTTTCAATCGATCGTGGTGATAATTGGCATACCCTAAAGCGCTATGTTGACCGGTGTGAGTTTACAGGCTCCAAGGCATATAGTTTTCGCAGCCAGTCACAGATCGTGTGCTCTGCCAGGGCACATGAAAACAACGATGCCGATGATAATCCGCTGCAGCTACTGTACACAGATGAATATTCAAAGTACGAATTCACGGTCGCTTTGGAGCACATCACGAAATTTGTTACGATGGCCGAGTTCATTGTAGTAGCAACCGAAAATCAAACTGAGCATACATTAAGTGCTCTAACCAGTCTGGATGGAAAGACTTATGCCAACGCACATTTCCCACTCAACTTTCAGGTCCCTCGCCAAAATGCATACACTGTCCTGGAGAGTTCTACGCATGCCATTAACCTATTTGTCGCTACCGAAACTGAGAAGAGCCGACGTTATGGTTCGATCCTCAAAAGCAATTCCAACGGTACATCGTATGTCGTGAGCATTTCTGGTGTCAACGCTAACGATGGGTGGTACGTTGATTTTGAGAAGATGCTGGGGTTAGAGGGAGTCGTGCTCGTGAATACAGTTGCAAATCAGGACAGCGACTCAGAGCCGAAGAACCTTCAAACCAGGATCAGTCACAACGATGGGGCTCAGTGGTCTTTCTTACCCCCTCCTCCAAAGGATGCCGAAGGCAAGCCGTACTCCTGTTCCAGCCGGGAAGGTGATCCATTTTGTGCACTCCATATCCACAGTTATACTGAGCGAGTAGACCGTGGGAAAACGTACTCCTCTGAGTCCGCTATTGGACTAATGTTCGGTATTGGAAACGTAGGGCCCATCCTCGGCAACGCAAAAGACGCCGATACTTTCATGACGCAGGATGCTGGCTTGAGTTGGAAGGAGGTTAAGAAGGGCAGTTGGACGTGGTCATTTGGAGATCAAGGCTCGATCGTTGTTCTCGCCCAGAGAAACACAAAAACCAAATCGGTCTCTTATTCACTTGACCGTGGTGAGTCGTGGCAAGACAAGGAATTCCATGATTCTGATGTTATCATCACCGATATCACCACCTTACGATCTGGATCTTCCCGAAACTTCATGCTCTGGGGTCAAAAGGGAAAAGAGCTATTCACAATCAACCTTGACTTCTCTGGCTTGACGGATAAACCATGCATCCACGATGAGGACGACCCGGACAGGTCTGATTACGAGTTATGGTCTCCAGAGCATCCGTTACAGCCCAAAAGCTGTCTATTCGGTCACAAGAACTGGTATCTACGCAAGAAGAAGGGTAGGACATGCTACAATGAGCGAAAGCTTCAGCAGGTGTACGATTCCGAGACCTGCGAGTGCACGCGACAGGATTATGAATGGTAAGCTAGCCGAAACCCCGATTACCTACCCCCACCCCAAGGAGTAACATGAGCTGATACGACCACCTTCCAGTGATTATAATTTCGAGCTAGACTCTCATGGTTATTGCACTCTTGTCGATGGTCTTCGACCTAAGGATCCTTTGCAAGTATGTCGGGATGATCCGGAAGCGATCGAGTATCACGAGCCCACGGGTCTCCGTCGCATTCCTTTGACGACTTGCGAGGGCGGTACCTTTGATCCGGAAAATGTCTTTAATGTCCACCCTTGCCCCGGCCATGAGGAGAAGTTTGAGGAGAAACATGGCGTATCAGGCGTTGCTATTTTCTTTGCCGTAGTCGTTCCTATCGCCTTCGCGGCGCTTGTGGGCTGGTGGGTTTACAACAACTGGCAAAGCAAGTTCGGCCAGATTCGTTTGGGCGAGCAGGGCAGCCTTGACAAAGACTCGCCGTGGATCAAGTATCCTGTTATTGCCGTCTCGGCCGTTGTAGCCGTCATTGGTGCCTTGCCCTTATTAGCCTCCAGTGTCTGGCAGACTACAAGTTCCACATTCAAGAGGCTAAGCGGCAGAGGAGATAGGAGTGGTCGTTATAGCTGGTTACCATCGAGCGGTCCACGGAGGTTTACTACGAGAGATAGCTTTGCCCGTGGGAGAGGCGACTACGCAATTGTCGATGAGGACGAGGGTGAGCTTCTGGGCGACGCCAGTGATGATGAGGTTTGATGAAACAGTTAATGGAAGAGCCCAAAGTATGGGTTCTGGAGCCTGCTTGCAATCTCGGTTTTTGGGCAAAGCAGGAGAAAACTGGGGCTGTATTGCCTATTGCCATCGGTAACGAGCTTGCCCATCTATCCTTTGCTAAAGGGAGCAATGGCTCGGCGCATTTTGTTCATTACTGAGAAAGGAGATATGCATGTGGGTACTTTTCTAGCATTGGCGTCGATTGGGGAAACTTGGGACAGATCTTTTAGGCTAGATGTACATTGAACAGCATTAATTATAACCCTGTTAGACTCGACTCGCTGCCGTGTATCTAGGTAATGCTTTCTCCTTTCTCCTATTGACGAGTGCCGGACACTGCACAATGACATTAATAAAGACTGGTGTTCCGCAATCACGAATGCCGGAAAGCAAAAGATTTATTCCCGGTAACCAGCCAATAGTATGCTTATGAAGTTAAATAAGAATAAGAATACAGTGTTTTGATCTCAATATTTGAAATGACGGGCCCCCCATCTCAAACAGCATCGGTCCTGTTACGTGATTGTAGGCTTGAGTGAAACTGGCTGTATCTAGACCCTCTTCCTATGGCCCGTAGTTGTTTCTTCTGCAAACCGGTTGGTGGCAGCAAGCCAAGTTTACAAGACGCGGCCGCGGCAGGGAAACAAGTAGAAATAATAGCTATGCATAAGATATATGAGATAAGCCCTTCACCTACGTAGTTTGTGAGACACTACTATTAACACCCTCGTTTCTCCTACCACCATACCAGCAATTGGAATGCCGGAAAGAATATCGGTTTCCGTTTACGGAAACTTCTTTTCTACTATGTACCTATATAGCTAAATCGCGAGTTCCACACGTCGAGCAGGGATGGAAAGAGGGAGCCTGTGCAGGCAGGCATCGAGGGAAACGAAAGAAACATGCAACCAACCCCTAATCGGAGGTGTCGTCCCGTCGCACACGGACCTCAAGACGGGATGGATAGCATGGTTAAAGGGGAAGGGGGGGGTATATAATTCATTCCGTGTCTAGCTGATTATAGGGAAGCGTAAGCAGAACCCTCCATCAACACCTGATAGTACAAAGGCGGAAGACCGAGCGCTGCCACGTTGGACTGTGCAAGAAACATGCATACGTCACATACCTAAGGTTAGTGTATATCCATACCCACGTGCATCCCTAAAGATATTTATCCCTGAAACTTCTCACCAATCTGTCTCGTTCCCCAGCTCTTTTTATACCGAGAAAACCGGCAATTTCCTATGTCAATTGCGACATAGTTCCAGATATGGGAAGGGAGTGGATTGATTCAAGAGAAATCAATCAACACGGTTAGTGCAGTAGTCTCTCTTCCAGTTCGGTTCCGGCATAGAAATAGCGAGCACACAACACGCGTAGGAATGATGCATTGTCAAAGAAAGCACGGGTTAAGCTATACTATATGGACAGTTTGATAGGAATCACATTCCGAAGCCACGAGCCATCCCACAACAGAAATAGGTAAACACATGCTCCAATAGTGCCATACAGGTTCATATGTGCCCATCAAAAAGGCACTTGTAAAATCAATATGGCCACAGTCCCAATAAGGCTTATAACAAATCAGAGCCGATTTCGGCCGTCTCCCAACTCCACGCCATGATTGAATTCGCCGGATTTCCCGAACGCCAGATAGAATGGCTTCCATCCCATTCCTCTCGCCAGTTTGCACACGTTAAAACTTGTTTAAAAGAGAGATATAATGAGAAGTTGGACATGTTGCTGCTTGGGTATAATATATGAAAACAAATGAGCGATTGCTCTGTGGTGAAAGCATGGGTCGAGAATAGTAGCTAGATGTTGAAGACGAATTTAGATCAACTGTATCTATGTGTCGTAGGAACCCCACCGTTTATTGTGACGATGAGATTTGCATTGGATCAGCTAGTCTAGCTAGTTTCGACGTACTCGGTTCCAGAAACGTTTGACCACACCTTCCGATGATGAGCTCAATTCTTTATCAATATCGGCAAATATCTGATTTATATTCTCCTTCGTGGCATCTTTAGTTGGGTCTGGGACAGGTGAATCAACTCGGAAGGGCCGTGATAGAGGCCTTGACTGAGCAGAACGACTCGGTTGGCATGGCCAGCCGTATGGTTCCTCTTCGCGGGATCGTAGATCGGGCCGCGTCAAGGTCATTCGCAACGTCATCTCACGAGAAGCAGTAAGACTTTGTCCATAACCTGCAGAGAGATTTGACGGGAAAGCATCGCTGTGGCTTGGAAGGTTGAAGGCTTTGATGCTATGTGGTTGGTTTTCGGGAGTATGGGGTGTCCTGGGAGACTCGGAGTCAGGGATCGAAGTTTCCTCGCTGTAAACAGAAGAGTGGTCGTCGGTGAGAAACGTCTTCAGTTTCTCCGAGGATGCCATGAAAAGCCCTCGCGAGAAGCTTGCACTGCGTCGCGGCAGGGCCCCTGATAGCATGGCAGAAGGCTCATTGTTGGCAGGGAAGCCGAACTCCAGTGCCTCGTCGAATTTCTGTGGTGAAGCCAAGTAAGCGCGGAGTTTATGGCGTGCATCAGGGTCCTGGTAATGGGCCGCATCAGGGTCAATCAACGCAACAGATGGCTGTGGGCCATGCTTCGGAGTGATAAGAGAAAGAGCTCGAGATTTTCGACGCGAGAGGGTCGTTATGGGCGCTTGCTCCGTGAAGGAGGAATCTTTAGTGCCTGGACGACTAGAGGATACTGAAGAACGGCCAAAAGACAGCTTATTGACAGAAAGGCGACGGCGGAACAAGGATGGCGGACCTGTGGTGGTTACGGGTCTCGGTTTCAGGTCGGGGTGGTAGTCGTCGAGCGTCAGGCGAAGGTCGAGGTCGTCGTCCTCATCCAACCAACTCAAACTGTCAAACAGAACATGGTGAGATGGTTCGTGGTAGACAGCCGCCTGCTTGCCACCGATTGGCAACGATTCCATGCCCATCCTGCCGACTAGTGGAGGCGACCACGTGTGAATGCTGCTCAGATGGTGGGTTGACCAACGCCCAATATCATCTACGGTCTGGTTGGCGACATCCAAGCCGAGGCGGTTTCCCCAAAGGACTGATGGGAGTTTCGTATAGAGAGTGGGAGACAGCTGGCCAGCAACAAAGGTCAACAACCTCGTGCCTCGGTGCTGTTGTATGGTGTGGTGTGGTGTGGTGTGCTACAATAGACAGGTGGGCGTTGTTGTCTTTTGTCTTTGTCTTCGCCTTTGACATACTCCACATCAAGATCCCTAGACTAGGATCCCAACGCAGGAACGTCGAGGATTATATTGCGGGAGAATGCCAGTCAGGTGTCAAAAGGGCAAAACTGTTTTGCCGAGGCGGACAAGGTACTAATATTGTACAGTACAATAGTAGAAAGGGGGGAGGGATAAGAGGAGAGGGGAGGGATGTTGGCAAGGAAGTTAATTAAGCTATGTATGTACTGTAAAGAAACGGCTCTGTTCTCGTGTGCTGGCACATGGCGCAACCCATCAGGCACGCACGCATGCACGTCAGGAATGATAAAGCTACCGTACCAGCAGGTGCGTGATGGTGCAGCGGTTGCGGTTGCGGTTGCAGTTGCAGTCGCAGTTGGAAATCGATAAATCGGAAAGAGCCACGAACGGGATGTGATCAAGCTCGACGATAATGCAAGGCAGCTGTGCTCCAGTCACCGTCGCATGCCTGGGCTGTCCTGGGCTGTCCTGGGCGCACACGATTGGGCCTGTGCTCGTTCTCGTGCCTGCTCGTGCCTGCTCGTGCTGCCCCCCGATATGCAGGAACGGGCGCCATTTAAGCCAGTCAGTCGAGGGGCAGTCGAGGCCCAGTCAAAGAGACAGACACTTCCGCACTTATCAAGTTCAAGGTTGCCTTCACAACTTCTGTGCATGCGGAGGCATGCAGTACAACCTATCACCAGACTAGTCGCGGTGCTAATCAAGGAGCACTATACCGAAAACAACATTACCCCTTGCCTATACCCTGCCGCAACACCATGAATCATCACGGCCTGTCCAGGACAGTGCTTGATTACTCGCTTACCGCTCATGGTATGTGGCTGTACTTGAACTTACATACTTACACGTTCCTGTTACAGTTACTTAATGAGTAGGAATGGTATAACGCTCCCAATGTGAAAAATGTAAAAGTGATATCCGTATGCTGTGGTTTGTGACAAGAACACATTGTCTCGCTGCGGCTGAGGTAGTGACACCAGCAGCAAGTTGTTGTCTCATTCTTCTAGAAGCTATACAGTGCTGCTGGAAAGACGGCTTGAGCGTTTGATTATTTTTACCCAAACTCTCATACACGTAGCTTTGCAGGGGTGGCAAGAAGAGGAAGATGTGCTGTGATAGATGTACAAGACCCAATTATGTCGCGTTGTTCGCGTTGATGATCCTGCATGCTAAGGAGCTTTACTACCAACAATTGCTGCAAAGAATTTGAGGAGAACAACCAAGTTGGTCTAGTTGATTTCCAGAAACGTCTGCATCCAGGTCGGATTCGCGGCTATGAAGCCTCACTATCTAACTCAGAAACTAGCCCTTTCTGGCCACCACCCCACCTACACTCTTGGCTGCTCTGATCTACACTTAATTTGTATGTAGTTCGGAGCAGACCCCTGTGCACCCACCGTAACAAAAAAGAATTAATTTATTTAAACGGTCTTTTTTGTAATACCGCGATGGAGCACTAATCTACAGCGCTCTGCACTACTAACACTACTAACCTATAGCGCTCTACACCCGTTAAGTCTACTGTAGACCAGCACAGCTACTACTAGCTACTCTACACCTAAACACCTACCTGTACTATAATCGATCAGACTACTGCATTCGATCGAATTATCTATATTTGATCGAATTAGCTATAATCAATTAAACTAACTGCATTTAATCGAATTAGCTGCAATCGATTAGACTGACTGCATTTAATCGATTTAGCTACAGGTCAACAGGATGATAATGGTGTAGCGCCGCGCTAGAAACTAAAAACGCAAAAGTACTGCCAATCAACAAGGCTGATATATAAATCAAGTAGAAATTTAGCTGTTGATCAGTCTCGATATTTTTTGCCACAAACCAGTCCCCTGTTCAGCAAGTAGATGTGGATATTTTCTTTACCAAAAACCCCTGCCAGTACAAGCTCTAGCGCGGCGCTACACCATTATCATCCTGTTGACCTGTATATTCGATCAACTGCGACTTAGCCAGACTGTTGATTTTTGACCTTTTTACTACGCCCATAGCCCCTGCTGTAAATTCTATACAAATTGGGTAAGGATCGAAGCAGCCAACATGGGTGTGGTGGGGATGATCAGAAACGGCTAGTTTCCGAGTCAGATAGTGAGGCTTTATAGCCGCGAATCCGACCTGGTCTGCATCATCAATGTTCAAAGGTTGTACTAGTCTCAAACGGCACACGCTAACAGCTAGCTAACGGTGATTTTCCCTCTAATAGGAATAGCCGACCTAGACTAGGCACAACAATTCCGAATTTCTACCCCTAGCCTATACGTACTGTATTGCGTAGTTGGATGCTGGCTGTCCCATAAACTAGACCAAGGCTAGACTAGTGTACAGGTATTTCTCTCACCGTCTGGCTGTCAGAGTCACATCTGCCCCTGGCTGTCAACAAGTCCTGGACTGTCACATACTCCGCCATTGGATGCAGCGGTGGTTACCCGAGTGGTGGGTTGGGAGGGAAAAGGTCCGTGCCGCGAATATATACACTCATAAATGAGCTTTTAAGAGAACATGGTTTATAGATAGGCCATAAGCGAAGTGGCCGTACCAAACATCACCCTTTGCATGTTTAACTTTTCTAATTTGTATATGTATGTGTACATAGTACAGGATGGTAGATGAGAAATGGCTTGTAAAAGTCCCCCAAGTGTCTTGATGTCCGCGGCAGGAGCCGTAGGATTGATATTGCGGCGACCGCTTACTTATATCCATGATCCCAGCTGATCCGGCTTTCATTACTCACAGCTTTCAAGGGTCCCGGACTACACCGACCTACAGTACCTACTACGTACAGTACTGTACTGTACATAGTAGGTATACCAGTATATAAACTCGACTAGGTAATAGGCCAGGCGCATTCATGAGACATGTATGAGCATGTATGGATGACCAAGGCTGCGTGTGTGGTAACTCAGTTGATGGCAGAACGTACAGTCAATTTTGTAGCCGATGATGCAGGTCCTCAACCGCCCCCTCCCCCCAGAAACCAGGGCTCTAAGTATTGCCTGAATACCCCGGTTTGTGGGCGGCGATGACAGTACGTTCGGTTAGCTCTTGGGGTCTACTTGGGGATTTTGTAGTTGTCGATGATGATATTGTGCTGTCGATCAAATGTCTATCCTCGTCGATCCATGCAGGTCCAAATTCTTTCAGCCTCGCAATCTCACAATCTCCGTGACTGTGCATCTTACTTTTCATGACCGAAGCGTCATGCAAGGCCTCAGCAACAATACAGCGCAAGCCACTCAATTATACAGCAAAGTCAAAAAAAAAAAGTCACAACCAATTTTAGCCTAGGGTAAATGTTCACAACACAGAGACGAACAGTCGTCCACTTCAAAAGTATAAGTGTGAACGACTGCTTATACAATAACCGGACCGCCCCAATTAGGTTTTGTTTATAGTTAGTTTATCGAGCCCGAAACAGCACTGGCCGGGACTCTTTTGGATTTACCGTAGCTTGAAGCGTATTCAGAATGGGACAACTAACTCCATAGCCATCGCTCAGACTACATTGTATGTAATGGTTTACATAACCCATTTGTAGGTCATGGCCGTGTCATACACAATACCAAGCATCGGGCATGCACATTTGCGACTGGAGTTAATGATATATATTTGTTCAACGAGTGGCTTTTTAAAGATAGCTCCGGATACTCGTCAAGCGCGTTGGAACTTAGAAGCCGAGGTCATGACCCCAACACTATCATGGAGGTGATCGGTACCGCACTCCTACAAAAAGCAAATCCGCAAGCGTGTTCAGTGTAACATTCTCTGCGAGCGTGAAAGCCAATGCTGCTGCAATTGACATGACGTGCCCTGCCACAACAACTGAAGATGAAAAGAAAAAAAAATTTAAAAGAGAGAGATTGATATCCTGTCGACGCAAATACTCTGCCTAGTACAACACTAATAATTTTTTCACGAGGACGAAGGCCGAAGACTGGCCCCCTGTTCCTTCACAGCTGCCAACATCCTTATTCGCCTCGATACACTTCGAGTCCGCCTTCTTCTCAAGAAGGCTTTAGTGGGTCATAGTATTTATATATCTTTCCCGCCTTGCCCTTATTAGTGAGGATTGGCGATCGGAAGGTCGACACACCAGTGTCTCGGTCGTACGAATCGAAGCTACAAGCTAGTCGCTTGCCACCACCCTCTGGGAGGTCAACGACGAAGTTTGGCACTGCCAGGGAACGGATTAGTTGGAACTCTTCCAAATTCTTCGAAAGCGACTCGTGGGACAATTTGTGAGCAGATAAACTCAGGACGTTATGTTTCTCCCCTTGAAATGGTCGAGATAGGGGTAGACGAGATAAAATAAGACGTACTATTGAAACCTGCGACAGACCCTCGCAGTTCACTCTCCAGATCGAGACTTGTCTGAAGCGGTGTTCGAAGATGTTCGACTTTAGGAACCATATCGCATTGATAGACATAGTACTACTCGATGGATAGTATTGTTAGTGGCCATTTCCTCTAGCCAGTGTTGCTTAGGACTACCTACGGGTTGAATTATCATTTTGGCCAGCTTTTTGATCAAGGAAGACATGGTGGCAACGTTGTCGTTCACGCCCCGAAGTAGGACCGTCTGGTTGCGAACCGTGACCCCAGCTTGACTTAACTTGAGACTAGCTTTCTCAGTAATCCAAGATATCTCATTGGGATGGTTGAAATGAGTATGTAAAGCAAAGTCTGCGATGCCCAAAGTCAGTGGTTATCAACTCAAGCGAAGTACCACAGTCTTATAACATATTGAAATATTCCGATGGCTGTAGAAGAGGACAGGCATGAGATAGCAGCTCTCTTGTATGTTTTACTTACGCTTGCCAGCTCTTTTCGCCTTATCTGAGATTCGCAGTAGTGCTCCCACCCAGTCATCACCGACATCAAGGAATCGACCAGGAGAAACCGCCAGGCCTTTCGAGGCGATTCGAAACCGCTCGATGTTCTTCATCTTAATGAAGGTATCTCCGATCCATTCGAGGATACTGTCCAGAGCCAAGCGTCAGTAATTATCGTAGATAGTAAAGATTCTAGCGGGATCTCAAATACTTCCCGGGATGAGACACGATCGAGAAGGAACCAAAAGGCTTCAAGACTTGGGATTACATACTCATGGGGGATATAATACGCGTCGCCACCAGAGACAACGATGTCTTTGAGGCCATCCTGGCTTTCTATGTAGGCAAACGCTTTCTCAAGCCGCGGGATTGTCAGCTTGAATGAATCTTTGACAATGAGGTCGGTATTTGCACCAACACCATAAGATCTGGTACAGAAGGTGCAGTATACTGGGCAGACGGAGGTAGCTAGGAACTATTAGTCCTGTTTCCATACGCCAAAAGATAAATGGTAAATCTCACGAAGGAAGAGGGCTTTGTCAGGATACCGATGCACGACGCCGTCAACCGGCATGGTCAACTTTTCATGTAGCGGGTCCAGCTTCGCATAATGATGATCTTTTATCATAATAGACCTCACCGGGACAAATTGTCGAAAGATTGGGCAGTTGGCCGGATCCGTCCAGTTTATCATGCATATTACGTACGGCCTGTTTTGCTCAGCATTCGGTATCTCACGAGACAACAGATAATTACTTACATGAGGCGAACCGACATGGCGGATAATTTCATACCCCCTGCTATGTCACCCAGAAACTCGTCCCGGGTCTGCATACCGGCTTCACCCACAGCCCGCGGTATCTCCTCAGGGACTACCGTCTCTAGGAACTCGAACAATTTCTCCTTCCTTTCTACCACATTCTATATCACGAGTAAACAAGGAGAACAGTCCTTAGCTAGACCTAACCTACCTTCGTATTCCATCGCCAAGAGAAGAATTCATCACGGGATGTGCCCCTGTATGCTGGCACTTGGTGCCAGAATTCTGGTTCTTCGATATCAGGCGCGGAGGAAACTCGTGAAGTGTCTTTCAGCGGATTACTGTAGGATCGGTCAGCAAAAACTGACCTGCTGGCCACTGCAACACTCGAGGTTAGTTGTCGCCATCTTAAGCGTAGTTTGTAAAGATTTCGGGGGGTTCTAGACACGATTTGGGGTGGAAAGAACCCTTTATGCTCTAAAAGCCACCAGAATAAGAAAATGACTCTGAGTTTGCTTACTATTTCGCGTTGTACCCAGACGGGAGAACGTGGTTGTGTGGCTACGAAGAATTCGTAGATGGCGATTTGTGAAAGAAAGCATCTTGGTTGTAGCAATAAATCAGCACGCAAAGCGTTACTATTGTATGATGTTGTTATATGGTTTCTGGATGTTATTGACAAGGGATGACCTGCTGATAGTAGAACCGAACTTGGAAAATTTGATAGGGAAGAAGGCACGGCCTTGAATTGAATGCCTAGATGAATACCAGCTCGGGAAATTTAAGTATCTCAGAGATTCGGACCGAGTTCTTGTAAACAAGCTCTGGAGATCCCAGGATATGGCAAGGAAATCATTAAAAGGAGAGTTTTTATGATATCTGTGACCATATAAACTAGAGTCCAAGCAAAGTGATATATCTCACGATGGAATAGGATGCTGCTGGGACAGGGTTTACATATGCCCGTTGGCAATAGTGGCCGCCACGGCTATTCAAAGCTGAATGACGACTTGCAAGGTCTCATCTGGCCTTAGTCAGGACTCTGGCCTATTACTGGAAGTCTGCTCCTCTTATTTGGCCAGTCACAAATATTGTAGGGCACACCTTACCAAACACCAAGTTGGTTTTCCACTTGGTGTGGCTGCTAAGACAGTTATCATTGGAGGAATCCGACATGTCTACCAGCACGTCTCGCTTGTACTCCATGCCATCCTACATTGTCCGTCTGTGGGGGCTATATGTGTCAGTTTCATTCACCTGGAGTCGAGCCCCCTTGGTTTCCCCCTAGCTCCACCTCGACTTCCGGAAGGCAAGTTGACAACGTGGTGATTACACAAAGCAAACGAGTGCAAAGCATCGTGCTCTCTACAATAATCTGAAAGGGGCAATAGGAGCACGATGATATGTAAATTCATGACTATGTGGTAACTGTCGACATTTTAGATGGCTATATATCTGAGCTAGAATCCTAGATTGCTAATGTAACATATAGATGAGCATGCAAAAGTTCCAGACATATGCCAGAACAACAACCAAGCATATACCGCGCTTAATAATGTGCTCTGTATTCCGTCCGTTATTCCCGTTTTTTGGCTGGTCATTCACGTGCATAGTAGTGATAGACTTATGGCTTGTCTGCTTCCAACTTAATTGATAATTACAGCGTTCATGTTGATATACCATGCTGGCGAATACGAGCATAAGGCTAGCATAAGGTGAGGCGGCAGCTTTGCTAACCAGATGGGTCATGTGCTCGGTGATTTACTATTGTTATCTACCTCACCAAATCCTTTCTGCGGCACACCGACCCCCTTTACTCACTGTAGGTTTGCGTGAGCAAGTTAGGATTGGGTGTGGGAAGCACACAATCAAGATTATGCTCGTTGATGCAGAACAATCCTCACCGATGGCACGATGTGTGACTGAACTAGCCGTTTGGATATTGTTGGCTCTGGTGGCATAAGCAGCTCTTGCGCTTTGTCAAAGATTACTGGAGCATTCATGAGCTTAAGCCCAAACGACTACGGTTATTGGCACGGAACCGTAACCCGACCCAAGTAAATGATGACAACCACGGGCTGTTGGATGCTACCTCTGGATCATGTGGCGGCCGGGGAGCATGGTTTACTAAGAACCTGGGGTAGAGGAATATTTCCAGCACTCAGGAGTTTACAATAACAGCCTGGGTTGATCTAATGGGGCTTTAACATATTTATTATCCAGCAGTTTTGGATAGAGTGACAAGCTAACAGAGCAATATAGATGGAATAAGGGACACAAATCTTAATGGCTTTTGAATGGATGATAGTAGGCAGGTTCGGTTTATATTTAAAGTACGCAAACCCGGTCGACAGAATAGTTTTACGGTTAAAAGACATCCCATGTTCTTCATTATTGGTACTGCTGGGGAGGTCTAATCGACGGGTCTATGATTAAGCCATTAGAGACCCCCAAGAGAGGGATCCCCTGCCAGTCCTAATAAAGACGGCGGTACCCGCAAAGTCTCAAAACCATTTCCACACGAGTGGCTTTCCGCGCCATGCTAGCCAGCGTCACATCGCATAGGAAATGATCCTTCTGTACCATATATAGCAGAGCTGAGGTTGAGTTTGCTGGGACTGCATCATCGGAGGCACCACGGAGGAAGCAAGAATCTCACAGAACTAAAGTGCGCGGAAGTAGTTCCGTGCTGTTTCTCACGCGGGGATGACGAGAACGATGTACGATGTACGATGTCTTGTTGGTACATTATGCGCCTGGTGTAATGGCAACCACAATTTGCGATGTGTGATTGCATGGAACCGGCCCGGGTGGACGGCTTATGGAAGTAGGTAGGTAGACAAGTTGACTCTCCTTGACGAAGAACCCAGTCACTCCAAGTTGGCAGGAGGGTTTTGGAGTTGTGTCTCTGGTCTCTTTGATTCGCCAAGTCTTGATGTGCATTCAGGTTCTTCAAGGTTATTGGATACATCCGGCAGACCTTGTGGGCTTTCCGAACTGTCGGGCCCGGTGGCTTGATCCAGGAAGAAGTACCTAGGTAGGTACTTAACACAAAAAGCTGCAAATACTGTGCTATGTAACCGTAATGCAGTCTACAACACTAAACCCGGTCTTATAAGGCAACAGAAATTGAAGAATCCCCGGCAGCCTTACATTGTTCCTGCCTATTTCTTATCTCATGCACGCAGCTCCATAATGCAGAAGTCATTGAATACTAATCAATGCATGAATACCTAGGTAGACGAGACACGTTGCGTTTGCGGCAAAGGGGACACTCCGGGGAATGTGACCTTGCTCAGCCGTGTTTTCTTAGGATATAATTTTGTCTGCCATATAACGCCGACTAAGCTGGAGACGAGTACGTTTGGATGGATTCTGAAGAATTATTTTGGAGAGGTTAAACGCCGTAGCCAGCAATTTGACATTGCAACACTAAAGTGAAGAGACGGAGAAAGGATAGTTAAGGAGGGGGCTTATCCCTCTTCAGCATCCATGTTATCATGACGCCTCTTAGCACTCTGGCCTGTGCGGCGGCCGCTCAGAACAGAGCCTCTGTTTCCTCGGTCGTCCATCAAGTTCTTCATTTCATTTCGAGAATGTCGCTGCGCGGTCTCGACATGCTCGCGGAAGATCATCACTTGATCCCTCTCGCTTGGAAACTCGGGTAGCTGGGTCCCCAAGGCAGATTCAATTCTTTTGAAGATCTCAATATCATATTGGGTAACAAGCGAAATGGCCTGACCTGATTTCCCAGCTCGGGCAGTTCGGCCGACCCTATGTGCGTTAGCGAAACTGCAATATAGAAACCTCGAACATATGCTTTACCTGTGGATATAAGTTTTACTATCGCCAGGAACTGTGATATATGGTGTCAGCTATACCTCTCGTGCCCGAATCTGACTTATGCATCGGGAGTACAAGGGGGGTTTCTTCTTATGACGTAACAAATAGGGGAGGGGATAAACGCTACTTACGATCGTAATTCAGGACTAGGTCAACCGAAGGAATATCGAGACCTCTCGCTGTAGAAAATTTTATTAGAATCGTCAAATACATTAACTGGCATTGTGTTCTATACCTGCAACATCGGTACAACACATGATATCCCTCGCATTACTCTTGAATTTGTTCAATGCTCCTAATCGAGCAGCTTGTGATAATTGCCCTATTGCCGAGTCAGTAATGAAAAATAGAATGAGATATTTAAAAGATAAAGTCGTTAAGACGGGGCAACGGACGTACCGTGAAGAGGAATGCCCTTGAAACCGAGGTGTCGAATTAATATAGAGAGCCTTTGGGCTTCGAAGACAGTTCTTGTGAAGACGATAGTGCTCCTCCCCGCGTTTTCATTTAGTAGATATACTATTGATTAGTTTGATGTCAGTGGCGAGTGAACTAGACATGAAATAATTGAATAGTTCGGTGACTATAGCTTACTGAGATAAAAATCCTTGAACGCATGCGGTATAAAGCACTAGACATGAAGGTTAGTGATCAATCTGAAAGGTTTCAAGGCCCACAGGGAATATCAGAGATTCAAGAGGGAAGTATCGAAATGTTGCTCTCTATATTGGTTACGGAGGGGCTAGACCGAATGGGGATGAAATCGAATCCAAACGTACGTAGAACTGCAATGAAAAACGAATTAGCAGACGAAACGGAGATCGAGGGCGAGTAGAGGGCAGCTGACCTGTTTTAAAGTTGAGACGGTCTGATACTTGCTAGATGACACGGAAACGCGAACCGGATCACGCAAAGATGCCCGTTGCAGTGATTCCACCTAAACAGTACAAGTCAATAGAATGCTTTACAGAAACAGCTAACGGAACTACGCACCTTTGAGCTCATCGTCGCGGAAAATAGAAAAGTCCGTCCTGGAAGAACCCGGAGTCAGTGGATTGAGCCATTTACCGAAAGTCTGCCAACAGAGAAAGTTTGAATCTCCAGTATACGTACTCTCCCGAGGCAAAAATTTTAGGAGCTTGTCTAACACTGGACCGAAATCCATGTCGAGTAGTCCTGTTATAACACTGGAGTTAATAATGTCCACTTATAGTAAAAATTACTTAGGGTTTCGGGAGCTTGCAGGAGTAGCAAGAGCAAAAAATGCTCGTTAAGGCAATTTATAGCTCTTAGACATGCTAAAAGGGGGGATAAAAGACTCTAGGGGACTGACTGTCTGCCTCATCGATGACCAGATATTTCAGCGAGTTCAGCTTGAAACCCTTCGTCTTCTCGAGGTGATCAAGCCTGCAACACTATGAGCCACTTGCCACCATTTTGAGCGTGATAGACTCCCGGAGTCACTTACAAGCGGCCAGGGGTGGCGACAACGACGTGAGGTTTGCGACCAAGAGCAACCCCCTGTGCGACCATGTCGAGACTTTCATATCAAGGGTTAGCGACATGATTTCATGCGATCTATGGCTCATAGTGTATGGGTCTAGCCGCCAGAGTAGGGTGGGGGTGACCTCAACTACTCACCCTCCAACAATGGTGCAGCTGCGAACGGAGATGGTGGCCCCGAGGGCGTCGACTTGCTGGCCAATCTGCTGTGCCAGCTCACGAGTGGGCGCAAGGATCAAGGCATACAAAGGCGAAGGACGCTCGAGAAGCGACTGTAGGATGGGTAGTACGAACGCGGCGGCTGTCAATGACAAGTCAGTCGTGACGGAGAAGCAGTAAACTGAGCGAGGATATCGTACTCTTTCCGGAGCCGGTCTCGGCTAGACCAATGATGTCCCTACCGGAAAGGGCTTCGGGAATGGCCTTCGTCTGGATAGGTGTAGCATGCGTATACTTGAGCGAGGCACAGGCATCACAGAGGCTATCGATAATACCCTGACACAACCAGGCGAGTTAGCTCGCGAACGGCGTATCTCTGGGAACGCAGCGTGGCCTCACCAATTCCTTGAACGTCTTTCGGGGCGCATCGGTTTCGGCGACGGAAGGGCCCTCGCCCTCGCCATCTAGAGTGGCTGACTCTGGGGATGAGGACGCTTGGGGTTTGGCTTGAGAAGAGTCATCGTCGCGATGGTTCTTCCGGTCGGCCTCGGACGGCGATGTCTTTCGTTTCTTAACCGAGGGCGCCATGTCGGGTAGTTTTTGGGAGCTCGTTCTTCCGCAGTCGTACAATTAGTTGACGTAAACTCAGAATGGCGTATACAAGAAGCTGGAGAGGAATCGGGTGTGGTTTGCGCAACGGTTTATAATAGTCGAAGCTGGACACGAAGACCTCGAAATGTTGAATGTTAGATAAGATAAGATAATTATGCCCCGCCAAAGGTTAGTACCTTAGGTAGTCTAGACTGCAGCATACCGAGGTGCCTGCGCCAAGCAACTAGCTAGACTAGGTACTAAACTAGTCGACCTTGGGTACCTACCCAGGTAGGCAGTTTATCTTATCGGCATCTACCTAGTTACATATTATTTTTTCCCCCGAGACATCGCATCTCTCTTGGTACCAGCCAGTTGTAGCGCCAGCGCGGAAAATACTCAAGTAAACTGTCATAGCCTTTACAGATACTTCTTCGACCGGGCTTGGGAAACACAATTGATTACAATTAACAACAATGGCGAAACCGCGCACCAAGAAGCGCACCCACGTGGGCGCCGCCCACCCAAAACATCGGCCACCCCCGTCCGGCCGTTCTGCCGCCCTGGATCCCAAGAGCATGGTCATCCGTATCGGTGCCGGCGAGGTTGGCTCGAGTGTCAGTCAGTTGGCCAAAGATGTCCGTCTTGTCATGGAGCCCGGCACCGCCAGCCGCTTGAAGGAGCGTCGCGCAAACCACCTGCGAGACTATGTCACCATGACCGGGCCACTGGGCGTCACTCACCTCCTGCTCTTCTCGCGATCTGATTCGGGAAACACGAACCTCCGGGTGGCCACGACCCCGCGAGGGCCAACACTGCATTTCCGAGTCGAGAAGTATTCGCTATGCAAAGACGTGCGCCGTGCCCAGCGGCAACCGCGGGGCGGCGGCAAGGAGTATGCCACACCTCCATTGGTACGAATAGAGAAGATATACTTGCGCCCGTGACGTGATGGTCGCTAATTCGTTCGTCACAGCTCATAATGAACAATATTTCTACGCCCACGTCGGATTCCCGCACTACTGTTCCCAAACACCTCGAGACACTTACAACTACTGTTTTCCAATCCATGTTTCCCCGTATAAACCCACAGACAACCCCCCTAAAATCGATACGGCGGGTGCTTTTAATAAACAGAGAACCGGCCACCGATAAAGATGACGGTTCGTTCGTCTTAAATTTCCGACACTATGCTATAACTACCAAAGCTGCCGGTATCTCCAGGCCGCTTCGGCGACTCAATGCCGCCGAGAAGATCCTAAACGGAAAAAGTGGTCGGAAAGGGGGCGTACCAAATCTGGGGAAGCTGGAGGATATTGCCGATTTCATGATTGGCGGCGAGAACGGCGAGGGGTACATGACGGACGCCACCAGTGGGAGCGAAATGGATACTGATGCTGAGGTTGAGGTGCTCGAAGATGCGCCTCGGAGAATTTCTGCCAAGGCTCGTGCTGCACGCGAGAATGGGGATGACCACGCCGAAGATGATGAGAGGGTGGAGCGGCGTAAAGTTAAACTAGTTGAGCTCGGCCCGCGCATGAAGTTGCGCATGACAAAAGTTGAAGAGGGTCTCTGCTCCGGCAAGGTCATGTGGCACGAGCACATCCACAAATCCAGAAAGGAGGTGCAAGAACTGGAGAAGCGATGGGAGACGAGGGCAAAGGAGAAGGAGACTAGGAGAAAGGAGCAGAAGGCCAATGTCGAGAAGAAACAGAAAGAACGAGCAGCTAGCGGAGCTAAACGTGGTGCAAAGGATGATGACGATGAAGAGGACGACGAGTTAAATGGCAATAATAGCGATCTCTTCGATGAGATGATGGAAGATGACGAGATAGACAGCGAAGGACTGGCTGGAGATGGCGAAGAAGCCCTTAACCAGGAGATGGATGATGATGACGAATGGGAAGATGAGAGAGCAGAGATTGCGGGATCATAGAAGAATATACCCGTGTCAAGCAGTAGACGTTCGTGATTCTGCTTATTACGAAAGCTGCGTATCTACGTATACATCATGATTTTGAGGTATTCCCTTCAATCGGCAACACTATCGAAGAGACGAGGACACCAGTCCGGTGGATTATCTTGGCTCTCCTAGTGGGGATGATTCGCATTGCGACTACATTACACAATCCCTTGACTCAAATCACATAACGCCTGATATGGCGCTACAATAACTATCGAGTCTAGGGAAACGTCTCGAGTCGAAAAGGAATGTATCGAGAGCATAGGCCATACTACTGGTTTGTGAAAGACACTTCGTACCTAAGAAGTATTAACTCGCCTCGAACCAGGGAGGAATGTCGTGCCCGGTCGTCCGGTCTACATGTCTTAGAACAGACGACCCTAAATGACATGCCCCTTCAACACTTGTGTCGTGATCGACACTGCACTCCTCTGTCCTTGTTTCCGCCTAGACAAGTTGCTGACGGCGGATGAACATGAGCCTCGACATCTACTGGATCGGACTGCTGGTCCTCACACCTCTCATCGCGATCGTTGCAGGCCACAAGACTATCCTATCATGGCTGCGAAGAACATCTGTCGAGAAGCGGGAGCTCAATCCCCTCGAGGACGAAGCCAGAGAGTTCCAGCGGACCTTCTTGCGGGTTGTGAGTAATGCTCGGAATCATTTATCTTGTTTTGGCTACGGCCCGTGTTCCGAAACCTCTCGCAATGACACCACGCTCAAAATAGTGAAAACTAACGCCGGGCGCTCTATTAGTACCTCCTAGTCATCGGGTCCGAATGGCTGCAGAACCCATTCATGTACTCGCTCTTCCGAAATGAGAAGACGCTCGACGAGAGTACTGTATCGACGCTCTACATCAGCACGTACCTATCGGCAGCGGTGTCAGCCTTCTTCACGGGGTACCTAACAGATCGATTCGGCCGACGGCGCGCGTGTCTGGTCTTCTGCGGCATCCACTCGCTCGCCGCCATCTCCGTGTGCTTCGACGCACTCCCGATTCTCATAGCGGGGAGAGTCCTGGGCGGCGTCGCCCTCACGCTACTTTGGACCGCCTTCGAGAGCTGGATGATCGCCGAGTACAACGAGCGCGGGTTCGCGCGCGGCTCGGGACTCTCCCTCACTTCTATGTTTGGCGTCATGACTACGTCTAAATGCATCACAGCTATCGTCGCTGGCGTGTTGGGGCATTGTGTTGTTTTGGCGTTAGGGTCGAAGGTTCACCCCTTTATACTTAGTGGGGTAAGGGATATTCAGAGACGAGACGAGAAAGATGGTTATGACTCGTCGCTATATTGTGATACTGATACGTATTGTCTAGGCCCTAGATTTGTGCGCTGCGATCTTGATGATCCACACGTGGAAAGAGAACTGGGGGATTAACTCAGGGTTTAATGCAGACATGGACAGTGACAAGGCTGCCTCGGCGCAGAAACAGTCACCGCCAGAACAGGCGAGGACATCGTTGTGGGATCCGCGACTATGGGCTATGAGCTTCGTAACATGCTGTTTCGAAGGCACCATATTTCTCTTCATGTTCTTCTGGCCGGAAACACTCCAAGACGCCCACGAAAAAGCACATCCTGGCGTGAACGAAACCATCCCACACGGCGTCATCTTCGCCTCGTTCATGGCGATAATGGTTATCGGCGCGCTGTCTTTCAATTTGATGGTTGCGGACCCAGACAGCAGTCACCAGCGGGGGGTGGCGACAAGACATACCTTGACACCGACATTGCTCCTCAAGGGTGCTATACTCGCCAGCGCTATCTGCTTTTTTGCCGCAGCGTTCTTCAGAGAAGAGGTAGTCCTGTTTATCTCATTCCTGTTGCTGGAGGTATGCAACGGCATCTATGTACCTAGCGTTGCATGCCACCGCGGCACGATCGTCACCGACGAGGCGAGAGCTCGCGTGTACAGCCTCATGAACATCCCCTTGTTCGTGTTCGTCGTCGTCGCGTTGCGGACGGCGAACGGCAGCGGTGGTGAGTCTACCTACTTAAAAGACCGCAAAATAATATGGATAGATGCTAATTGGGTATATAGATACAGGAGGGCGCTGGCAACTTGTGTTTCTCTTTGTGAGTAGTTTTTGGCGTTACTTTGTTTCTTCCTGTCCTAACGGCTTTTGGAGCATCGAATTCCTATTTCAGGTTAAGATCGCGTCCAGAAGCTTCGGAAACCCTCACGTGAGGTCACTCCAAAAAAGGTGATAACTGACTTTTGACTGTCCTAGTGCGCAGTATTGCTCCTTGTTGCGGTGCTAGTGGCCGCCATGTATCTTTATGTTGATAACAGAAGTCTGGAAGGATTCTCGGAGATACCTAATCAAGACTTGGCAGGACACTCCCTTTCCGTGGAGGCTGCAGGGGCGGAATTGGATCCGGGCGTAGAAGAATTTGTTTGAGCGGAGTACAGTAGAACGGCTGATGTCGGGTTGCATTACTGTAGATTGAGGCCTTCGTGAAGCCCACGCCTAATATCGGTGCTCCTTGGCGTTGTTCATTGTGCGCTTCGACTTCTATTGAAATTATGACAATTAATACCTGTCTCTTACAGAATCAATCGCTTATTAAATTGGTTTATATCAGAATGACATGTACGTTACCGTACATAGTCGTGCAGAGGTCGGGTGTACCATAGCAATATTTTGCTTTGCCAACATGGTCTTGTTCGCCCCCTGTTGGTTCTACTTGTCTGACTTAGTATTGAGTCTACTAGGCAAAGAGACCAAGCAGATTTTCAGCTTTTTCCATTTAGCGAAACCAAGGCATAGCTCTCGTAGCTCATTCCGTCAAGACGAACTCAAAACGAAGAAACTCAATCTCGAACTGCTAAGTGCAATTGGCCTATTTCGGGAATAGCATCAACAGCTAACCTAATGGTACTTTTCATACAGGTAATTCAACCTGTTCAGCTGGAGTAGGTCACAACTTAGTATGTCTCGGCAGATGCACAATCCCAACCCACACGTGGTGTTGAGCCATTTCAGGCAGGCGCCTTGAAGCTGTTCCACATTGGTTCAACGCGGATCTCGCCTACCAGCGACACGGCTAATGCAATGCCCCTCAGGGTTGCAGTGATCTTAGCACACAACACCTTTTTGACTATTGTGCGGCACAGGGAGCTGAGATACAATATAATTGTGAATAATTCATCTTGGTATGTCCGAAGCAATAACCCCTACAACCGCGTAGCAAGGGAACTGCTCAATTGGCTGAGGTTGCGTCGAGATAGTCTGAAGTCGCGTTGCCTGGCGTCTAACTAGCGGTGCTGTGTCTGATATATGAGCTCTTCCAGCGTTGAGATCTAATAAGGTATGATATATCGTAGCTGCTGTTCGAGGCTGGGGTCGAGGGACTCTACCTCCTTATCTAGAACAAGGACTATTACTGATTATTATTTAATCTGACACTCTTTAGATCCTTATGTTATACAGCGCCTATGCTATATGTAACAAAGGAGATCTGTATAAAAAAAAAACTAAAAAAAAGGCCAGACTCACGTACTAAGGTACCTTTCGCGACCTTATTGGGGTGATGGGAACGGGTTATTGGTCGCAATTAATGGTTCCCGACACCGCCCGGCTGGCTAACAAGGTATCACTAGGTCTGTTGGTCGCTTGCGATCCATAAATGTCACGGAGAAGATACGAATAAAGGATAGTTGGCTGATAAGGTCCCGTCCGAGCACCCACCTATCGTTGGAATATTGAAAGTTCTCATTTCGGTGCCTCGAATACCCCAAGCAGGACGAGCCAAACGGTCCTTAATATAGATTTCAGCATATAGGTAACTGGTCTGAAAACATCTGGCTAGCATTGTAGTCTAGGCCTCTCGGCTTATTATCGATGTGGGTGCGGGCCGAGAATCTCAGCTTGTACACTACCATTGTGCGGCGAGTATAGACTGCCAAGCCCCGGCCCGGAAGCATTGAAAGCCTCAACATCATAGTGTAGGGAGAAGATTCTAAGCAGTATGCAACATCTGCGGAATGGGGCATCATCTGGATTGCGCAAAACAAGCCGGTGCCAAGGGTATGGCTGATGCAAATCAAGGTAGCTCTAGCTGTTGACCATCCCCAGCTGTATGGGGACGCGGGGAATGCAGGTTGTCATACGAACGAACAACGTCGGGAATGCCAGGGGCCCGAGGAACGCTGGAGTGACCTAAACCATTCTCAGGGAAACATTAGTGCTGTGTGATACGATAGATGATGTCAAAGCCGAGCCAGATGTTTGATGGGTGGTAGTTGGCCTGGTTTCCCAGTACCCGGTCTTCCCCTAACCCGTTTGCTCTCTCGTATTTGCCCAGGTGACAGGCAGGCTCTTTCAAACGCAGTGGAGAGATTTTGCATCCTCAGCTGTTACTGTAGATACGTAGGTACTCCGTAGTATGAAGCTGATATGAACCCCATCGAGCAAGATCCTTGCGGTCTTGGCAATTGTTATCTTGGACGTCGTCGAATGAGAAACGAGAAACGCGCAACCCGGAGTCGACGACTTGGCACACATGATCCGTGCCTTTGGGAACGCTGTCATTTTGGGAGTGAGACTCGGCCGGGATGGCTGGGCTGACCGAAGCCAGCGTTATCAGCGCAACCCGGCCAATTGCCACCGATGATGTCGTGCCCGCATGTTGGTCCAGCACATCCGTTAAGCAGTTGGACGCAAGTTGGGTGTCTTGTTGCGCTGGGTACCCTGCTGAAGGCTTGCAGTCTGCAGCAGCAGACAATTCCGATCCTCGTTCCCGGTGCACTTACAGACGAAATCTCGATAATCGTCAGACAGAGGTCCACAGAGCCCCCGCACTGTACAACCTACCTTGGTGCCGGGAAGCACCTGCACCATGAGAGGAGAGGCGTATCGAGACGGGTTACTGACCAAGGTGGCTCGTGAATGGCTGGACCAGGCGCATTTCGACCATTCATGTTGTGGAATTGGCAACGACCGGTGTACAGTAGGACGAGCGATCCATAATGATGAGGCATATTACATCTCAGACATTTCTTCTGGTCTTGCTTTTGACTTGCTTTTCATGTTTACCTCCGTGTGAGAAAAACGATGCTTGAATACCAACCACCTCGGCCAACCACTCTTATCTGAGCAGGTTCTGAGTGTCTCATGTTAGGGCCGAGATACAGCACAGTGGGAAAGTAAAAAGGTTGATTTTACTCACAGCCGTGGCTCCAACACAAATAGATACGTAGATTCCCCGACATTTTATCCGCGCTAAAAAATTAGTGCCCTCTACCCAGACCCTTGATCGAAGGCGGACAGGTGGTTATCGCCAAAAGCCCCGAAGCAGCCACAGGCCCTTGGTGTAGCGTACTACAGAACAGGACACAGGACACAGGACACAGAACACTGGAGTGCCTACCGGGTACCTCCTCCAAGTCGTGCGCCCCCGTCAGCTTGATGGCGCTCCACACCGCACTGTTGGCCGCGGGCCGGGGCCTACACACAGAAGGTCCTTCCGTTTCCAGAAGGATACCCATGCTAAACCCATGCCTAGCGCAGCCCTGGCTTTTTTCCCATCTAGACCAACCGGACCACGCGATCACCATCAGCCAGCGGCGAAATCAGTGAAATGGGAACAAGATGGACATTAGCTAACAGCCCAATCAAGCAGCTCGAATAGATAGCTGCGAGGTAGGCTTTCTTGGCACCCGTGCAAGTTATCACTATAATACTGCATCCATCTCCTCCCGAATGCGTGCTGAGGGAGAGAGGAGAGATCTTCAGCCCCTTCGCTCGCGGCCCTTTCTTCTTCCATTTTTCTCTCGTCTCTTCTCCGACGACTCTAGGCCGGGCCCGTTGCTCTCAACCCGGCTAGCTGAGCAGGTGGTTTAGTGTAAACACCTTTCGCTGCACCATGAGTTCCTCGGAAGAGAAGGGTCAGGGTCATGGCGCTACCCCTCAGGAGGGTGCAACGCCCAGCCCGAAGCCCGCCATAGAATCTCACAACGAGCACCCCGACGAGCACCGCCATGAGCACCGCCATGAGCATCTCCATCACGGCGGCGCCGCTGCTGACCACGCCAACCACCCTCACGAGGTCATGTATGTCGACACGACGCAGCCGAGCCGGGCGCAGAGCTATGAGAAGCCCGGCGACTTCACGAGTGCCGAGAAGACGTCGCTCGGCACCGATGACGAAATCGGCAACATTGACCGGTCGCGTGATTCCAACGACCCGTCGTCGTCGACCGGCTTTCTCAGGAAGTGGTATCGGAGGCTGAGGCCCTTTATCCACCTCTTCATCTGGCTTGTCTTTACCGCGTGAGTGTTGACTTGTTAACTCGTCGTTTTCTTTTGCGACGAGACGTCCCCTATCCCGTAATGACAGTAGCTAAATGCGACATTGCGCTGCGCGCCAACAGTTGGTGGATCTTTGGCCTCGTCAAATATCGGAAGACCAAGAATTGGTTGATTCCCTTCCTGGTCTACCTCGCCATTACGCTGCGCATCATCTTCCTCTGGATTCCCGTCAAATACGTCATGAAACCAGCCAAGATCATATGGCACCATACCGTATTCAGGGGTTACGAGATGATTCCCAAGTTCCTCCACCGGCCACTTGCTGCCATCGGAACAGTCGCCGTCTTTCTTCTTGGCACCTTGGTACCGGGGGAGTCCGGTGACAACACAAGACTCGGCCGTCTTCAAGCTCTTTTTGGACTAGTTGTCATGATCTTCATCATGTCGATAACGTCGAGAAAATTCTCTGCCATTCCCTGGCATACTGTCATTGGTAGGTGACGACGAAGGTCCTGGGCGCTTAGCGTCATCATCTGGTGGATTGTAAGCTAACATCTAGCCTCAGGTGGTATGCTTACTCAGTTTATCATCGCCCTTTTCGTGCTACGGACACATGCCGGCTACGATATCTTCAACTTTATTTCCACACTAGCTCGTACTCTCCTGGGCTTTGCCAACCAGGGTGTGGTATTCTTGACGGATTCTTCCGTGCCCAAACTACCCTGGTTCTTCATTGGTGTCATCCCACCGATCATCTTCTTCGTTGCCCTGGTAGCTCTCCTCTTCCACGTTGGCCTAATCCAGTGGTTTATCGGTAAATTTGCCGTTTTCTTCTTCTGGACTCTCCGCGTGTCCGGAGGTGAGGCCGTCGTCGCGTCGGCTACTCCCTTCATCGGCCAGGGTGAATCCGCTATGTTGATTCGCCCGTTTGTTCCGTATCTCACACTGGCGGAGCTTCACCAGGTTATGACTTGTGGTTTCGCCACAATCGCCGGTTCCGTGTTGGTTGCCTATATTGGACTAGGATTGAATGCCCAGGCTCTCGTCTCGTCCTGTATCATGTCTATCCCCGCCTCGCTCGCCATCTCCAAGATGCGATATCCTGAAACGGAAGAATCTCTGACTGCTGGACACGTGGTTGTGCCGGAAAACGAAGAGGACAAGGCCGCCAACCCACTTCACGCATTTGCTAACGGTGCCTGGCTGGGTCTCAAGATTGCGGGCACGATTGTTGCCACGCTACTATGCATTATCGCTTTTGTCGGCCTAATCAACGGTCTTCTCACTTGGTGGGGTGGTTACTGGGGTATTAGCAACCCTGACTTAACCCTCCAATTCCTTCTCGGTTACATATTTTACCCCGTCGCCTGGCTCCTGGGTGTACCGAAGGGCGAGCTTCTTCAGGTTGGTGAGCTTATTGGCCAGAAGATTATCATAAACGAATTCGCTGCCTTCATAGCCCTAACCACCGATCCTCGGTACATGTCCTTGAGCCCTCGGGCGACTATCATTGCCACATACGCTTGCTGTGTAAGTTGATGTCAACGCTTAATCGCAAAGCCGGAAACTAATATGAGCACGTTTAGGGGTTCGGAAACATCGGGTCTCTCGGAACACAAATTGGTGTGCTTTCTCAGATCGCCCCGGGTCGCAGTGGTGATGTCTCCAGGGTTGCCTTTTCCGCTCTAGCCGCTGGTATTGTCTCTACATTGACTTCTGCGGCGGTTGCTGGAATGGTATATACTGATGGAATCGGAGTTGCAAGCCAGGTGCTGCATTCATAGGGACCATGAATTATCAAGCAAAATACCAAGATTAATTGAAAGAAATACGAATGATAAGAACAAATATCTGGGGTCTGTGAACATATCAGCTCAAGTATTGATCGACCGATGAAGCATTCAAAGTTTAATGAGCGGCTGGACCAGTCTTCAAATACCCTAGAACCTACGCTACGCCGGCGGAGACCTACGGCGTAGTGACTCATGGCCCATGCCAAGCAAATTAGCATTCGCTACTCTGGCAGACTAAGCAAATAAATGCCTTTTTGCCAAGATGCAATACCTCTCTTAGTGAGTATCGACGACGGCGAACTAGTTTGGGGTTCCGGGTTTGACAAGTTGAACCTAGACTGTGGTTGGTCGGGTCATTGTGGTGCAATTTATTTGCCGCATTACAGAACGCGACAATCTAGCTGAACGAAGGAAGACTGGGATGTAGGTGTTAAAAGTAAAATGGTTAGCAGGACCAAACGATCGTGAACTTGCCGGGAGAGATCCCCTAGCAAGTTGCTGATGACTCCCATCGACTTATACAACCCAGTGCTCATTTTCAAATACGTTGTCTAGGACACTGGATGGTACGCTAATATTTTCGACTAAACGAGCAAATTAACCGCTCTCCCAGGATTTTCATTTGCTAACTTTACGTAGCCAGGCATTCGTACTAGCGTCCCAAGTTGCTTAGCATACACGATGTGCAAGTCCTAGTCCCGGAGTTAGAAGTAGCAGAGATTCTAATCGGGGAGCTGTGTGACGGGACGGACCATTAGCTAGGACAAGCTAGAAGAGCAACTACGCTTGGCGTCACTATGGGTAACGCGATACCTCCTTGTTGCTAGGCTGAGATCTAAGCTTGATGCCAAAGGAACAAAGGAACGGCCCAAGAACTTTGAAGATGAGATAAAGACTACTAGGGCACCAAAAAGAGCAATAACTAAAAGACAGAGTTGCCATTAATCCTGCTCAAGACCGTTATGCTGGTGCTACCGTCTATGGTCATACCAATCATCCTCGAAAGATAGAAGGCTTAGTGACTTTAACCTATTCCTATAATATTTATTCTTGCCCAACAGCGTCCCGTATATAACAAAGACCCCTAATAGGCTTCTCAAACAGTGGCAGCAATGGCATATTCAAAACACACTTTTAGAACGACTATCCTGATGATCTAGTTTTAGTTAGTGTACCTCCGCCGTGAGGTGGTGGTTTAATGACATTGTTCGTGCTGCTATGGTAAACTCACGGAGATACTTAGTGCCTACTTCTCTTTTCAAGGTTTTATAGCTTGATGGTCCTATTTTAGAACATGTTCTTTGTTCGTTCTCGAATTACGCCACGGCACAGTTGTTAAAAAACAATAATTCTGTTCGCCTATGGGTTGGATTCATACAAATAGACGAACCCATGCGAGCAACTCGTCCCAGCAACTCATCCTGGCAACTCTCAGTTAAACCTCACTATTTAGTAACCATGTCCTCAAAACACAGCATGAACTTCTACGATCTACTCGGTGTCGCCCCCAATGCCGATGTGCCAACAATCGAGCGGGCCTTTAAAGCTATATCGTTAGAAAAGCACCCCGACAAAGCAAACGCAGCAACGCGTCCTCAGAGCGGCGTCGAATCCCAAGACGAGCTTGAAGCCCGAGAAAAACGCAATAACGAACGGTATGTGCGTATTGTTGAAGCTCGTGACACTCTCCTTGATGACAGAAAGCGGAAGGCTTATGACAAACAACAGGGCATAAGAAACCCTTCAGCTAACGATGACAGAAAGCCAAAGGATTATCCATCGCGGAGCGAGAGCAAAAGCAAGTCCGACACCAAGTCCAAGAGTAGATCATCAGCAAAATCAGGAGCCGACTATTCTGCCAACGGCTTAATCGAATCTTATCTAGATATTCTGGAGGCCCAAGTGTCGTTTATAAAAGACTTGGACCGCAAAATCCATGATATGATGTATATTCTAGAGCGCGCGACCTCGCGATCCTCACACGGCGGGCCGGAGTATTCAGAAACCACCTCATTGCTCGAGAGTATACTCAGAAAGAGCAGAGAGGCAAAGGAGGATATTTACGACGCTATAGAAGATCTTGAATCTCTTGGCCGACGTAGCCTCGCAGACTCAAAGAAAAGATCCGAAGCAAAGGATATCTACTACTCCGCGACAGATGGGGCGCTTGATTACCTCCACAAGGCCGAAAAGACAGTAGACGAGTTGCAGTCGGTCGTGAGACCACTAGAAGACAGATGGAGATAGGGTGAGACTATAGCTAGCTTTACATAGTCCCTTTTAAGCTAATAAAAGCCAGATTTTTGGGTAAATAAAAGAAGTGCTAAAATATAATATCTTATTGCCATTCGCTAGCAAAGTAAATTTAGTATGTAATTATCTAGTGATAGTGCTACACCAGTATACCATGCTTATTCGCTATCCAGCCCCATAACAAGATGCTTTGAAGTTATTAAGGAACCTATCTAGTCGAAGATGAATACTTATTTCACGTGTCTATCTAAGCGAAATAATTACTAGGCTCTTGATTAGATGTAAATTACACGTAATAATCTCAAGTTCAAGTATTAGCCACAGCAGTCGGGGGGAAAAAACGGCAAGTTGGATCCGGCGAGACGTCGGTAGCTTGCATGATATGAAACATGCCTCGGCCGTATTCGGCTGAGAACACCGTTATGGTACGAACTTTGGTAATCAAATATTCCTCGATTTACCTATGGCCTGCTTCCGGCTGGTATATGTACTTAGGCTGGGGTAGGGTCCTTTCGTGTGCAGGTCTTTCGTAAATGTTGACAACATTGGCTTGGCGAGATGATCAAATACTGAAGCGGCTGAGCTTCGTGATGTTAACTAGAATTGACAGTAAGGCGAGCAGCTTCGGGGATGTCTTTAGATGCCTTGGATACTTACCTTGGAGCAGTATGCATTATTCATACGCAATATAAGCGATGTAATCTTGCTAGTCAAATATGAACAAAAAGATGTTTAGTTTAAGGGATAGTTAAGTTATGAGTGAACTATCCTATTCCCCGTGTCACAGTTCTATTATCTCGGGCCTTTAGTCGGCGCCATATGGCCCTTAGTCTCCAGGGCCTACAACGTGCGATTCCGTGACACCCGGCCACTACGGACAGAAATTACAAGTAGTTGAAATGTAACACAAGGGGGGCGGGAGGTTTTTCAATACTAGATGTGATTCTATCCCTTGTGATATATCTCAAGTACCCACAGAGTTACAAGTTCGCTGCCTTCGTTCTCTTATCAACAAGTCAACGAAGAACCAGCTGGCTTCATGTAAATATGGTGTGGCTATTCTTGCAATCAGAAATCGAGAGAGTTCGAGAAGAAGAAAAAGAAGCATAGACAGAATGTCATGGTCATTACGACTTGTTGTCTCGCGTATATTGAATGGGATTATCAAGCACAGCTAATTCTTGCAGACTTGTATTCGTTTTATATTTTATGGATTTTCCGTTTTAAACCGTCGTTTAATCAGATCTTCCCATATCCAGCACTGTTTGGGACGCTTGATTGTGCCGATGTTGCAGCAGAAGCCGACGCGATATTCTTCCCGCTGAAGTATTGGAAGAAACCCTGGTCCGTTCCTTTGTAGCTTGTTGTGCTTCCGTACGCATTGAGTTCACAGGCATGGCCAAGATAGGTTGAGCAAGCCTGGTTCGTACTGCTATCCGGGCTAGTGAAGATCTGGCCGGACAAACTGCTGGTCTCAACCATCTGACCTGCGTTCTGGAAAACGTTTCCTTCCACGAGTATCTTGGCACCTGAGTCGACTTCGAATTCATGACCGCTGCTTTGATACCAGTAGTTGTTGACAACATGGAGAAGCGTATTGCCTCCGACTTTAGGGGCACGGCCTGACGTATGGAGAATATAATTTCCCTTGAATGTTACGAGGTCGTTAGATCCCGTGAAGTAGAGGTTCCAGTAGTGATAGCCGTCGCAAGTGGCCGACCAGTTGGTCCTTCCATCAATAAAGTTGTTACTGATAGTTACTCGGTTAGAGGCGCCGTTTCCGAGAACAATATGCTGGCGACCGATAAGTGAAGTCTAATATATATGTCAGCTTGTACCTTTCTAACGGCAGATCACAAATTGAAACAACTGCTTACCGTTACATGGTCAATCCAAACTAAATCTGTATCGTCAAGGGTCAAAGCGTCACCTCCCCAGACGTATTGAGGGTTGAGATTAGTGATCATAATATTCTGAATGATGATATTTGAGGCACCGCTAACAATCCTCAATCCCTTGCCAATTATGACACCACTGCTGCCCTCGCCTACAAGTGACTTGTTACTCTTCACAGTGATACCAAGAGTGCCAGAATTGTCATACGAGACAGATACTTTGGGCGCATTTGGTTGGTAGTTCTCGCACCAACTATTTTGGTTAATGGCCGTCTGGCAACCTGAAGCGGTGCCCCAAGGAGCGCAACCGGTACCAGTTGTCGTTCCTTCGGTCCCTCTAAAATCAAATGTCTTCGAAAGTATGATAACACGAGGGGAGCTGTCGCCTAAATAGGAGACCAGCTCTGCATTGGTAGTTGGGTAAACCGGAGTAGCGCTTCCACCGCCGGTGACCCCTTTAGCAAAACCCTCAGCTGCACCTGTAACCCCCGCCGCGCAGGCGCACCCACAGAAGGTAGAGGCCAAAAAAGCGAGAAATGTCGGTCGCATGGTGATCTGCGGCGTGCTGGTGATGATCAAGGTTGCATCCCTAAGGACATGTTTGAGATCTTCACATTATATAAATCTACGCCCAGAACTAAGGAAGCAGCTTCCGATCACATCAATTCCGGTTCAAACACCAGATTGGATGTTATAGCAGTCCATTTGCACAAGATTAGTTAGGCAATGATATTGTGGACATATCTTCAAAGCTAAACCCTCCACGTCAGACATAGTACTGTAGATTTTCCACCTGTAGATTGTCAGAAAAGCTGTATGCCTACAGTAAAAACGGAACTAACACACGGACGGTCCTTAGTGAGGCGTTCTATTAGTATTAGACACCAGAGGTGGGCACTGGCACAGGGTTGCCTATTTACCTAAGGCATGGAGTTCCGGGCTGTGATGCTCCGCTATCAGGAAAAACACAGCCCACTAATAACTTGATCGTATTGCTCACAGAATTTACTAGTCTACGCATATGTCGGCGGCAGAGCTCCATTAATTATTTCGGTACACCTACGAGTTGGTGATGTCTAGTGTCGCCGGACGAAGGCAAGAGAATTGGGGTTCGGATGACGCGTCGGCACTTACAATCTCTTTACGGCTCAACCCTTCAACCTTCAACACCTAGCTGTCACAGTCCTGCCTGCTAGTTGTTCCAGTATTAACTTATTATTATTATATAAAAAAAGAAAACCTTTATTTATATAGCAAAGATTGCCTAATTATTATATATATACAGGCCGTAAGCCCGTGCTTAATACCCCCGGTCTCCGGAAGTTATTTTATAATATTTTATAATAATACTTTGTTTTTTAAATTATAACTAACCGTAGCTATAAATATTTAAATATAAATAAAATTTATTATTAAATTTATTATTATAAAAGTATAATAGTATTATTATATTAGCGCGCTTATAATAACACGTTTTATTTACGCTGTTATAAATAGCCTTTTTTTTTTTAAACTGTTTTTTTAAATTTTTTTTTTTACGGTTTATTAGCTTATTTTTTGCTGCTGTTTTATTGTTTTTTTTTAAAAAATTATTATTTTAGCGTTTTTCCGCCTTTTTGCTTTTTTTTTACTAGTTATTATATTAATTTATACTTTTTTTTTTTTTTTTACTATTATACTTTTATATATATTCCTTTATAATAATATATATATATATATATAACTATAACTAGTTATTTAATTTATAATAATATTATAATCTTTTTAAAAAGTTTAAGTTTTTTAAAATTTATATAATAAAATATTATAAAGTTATTATTAGTTTTTTTTATATTTACTATTAGTTTTTAAATTAGTTTATAAAAAGTAAATTATTTAATTTTATATATAAAACTTTTAAAAAGTATTTTTTTTAAGTTAAAAATTTTATTAAAAGTTTATTTAAGTTTTATATTATTATTATTATTTTAAACTATTATTTTTTTTGCTTGTTTATTATAATTATTATTATATTAGTTTTATTTTAATATATTATTATTAATAAATTAAATTAATAACATATAAAAAACTAAAAAAACTTTATATTATTTTAATAGTTTAATTATTATAGCTTATTTATATATTTTAATTATTTTAAAAAAGCTTATTTATTTAGCTGCTAGTTTTAAAGCTAGCTAGTTAGTTTTTAAGTTTTTTGTATTAATTTAAATTTTATTTTTTAACTTATATTTAATAAAATTAAAATAATATTTATTTAACGCTTTAACATATTGTTTTTAAACTTTTATTATAAATAGTTTAATTTTCTTTACTATTTTTTAAATTTTATTTATTATATTATTTATAATAAAAATTTTTTCACGTTAAGTTTTTATTATTATATTAAAAGCGTTTTTAATAAATTTAACTTTTATAGTAAAATATTAGCTATAGTTTATAAAAAAAAAACTAAGCTTTATTGTTTTTAATATTTAATTATTAGTTATAAATTTAGCTAAAAAAAGTTAATTTATTTAATTATTTTAATAGTAGCTATAATAGCTTTTAAAATATTATTTTATTATAATGTTAATTATTTTTATTTAACTATTAGTTTTAAAATAATATATTATTAATATATTAAATAAAATACTTAGTTAATAATTAAGTTTTTTTTAAAAATATAAAATAAATTAAAATTTTTTATTTAATATTATTATTTTTAAAATATTATATAATTAAAATATATTTATTATAAATATTAAAGTTAATATTATAAACTTTATATTTTTTACTACTATAAAATAATATATTTTAATTAATTAGTTAATTATTATTAATATATATTTAAACTTAATATTATTTTATTAATAAGTTAATAATAGTTTTATATAATTTATAAAAATATTTATTTATAATTAAAATAAAATTAATAATAAGTTAAAAAAACCTGCTAGTAAAACTTTAAAATTTTTAGTTTTTTAATATAAATAATAGCTTTTAATAAACTTTATAATTTTTTTTAATAAGCCGAGCTAAAAATATATATATTTTAATAAGTCCTAGGTTTTAAAACAGCTTAAATAACCTATTAATATTAAGCTATATATTTTATAAATTATTTTTATTTTTAATGTTAAGTTATTAAAAATATATAATTTTTTTTTAATATAAATTTTTTTTTAATTTATTTTATAATTAATTATTATAATTTTAAACTTTTTTTAAATTTAACTTAAAAAATAAATTTTTTTTAATCTATAATTATTATTATTATTATATTTATTAGTTATAATTTTTAATAAACTTTATTAATAACTTTATTTATAGGTTTTATTTTAGTTAAAAAAAATAACGTTATTAGTAATTTTTTTAAATTAATTTATTTTAAAAAAAAAAAAAAAACTTTAAACTAGTTAGTTATTTTATTATTATTTTTATTTTTAATATTTATTAGTTTATTATTAAGTTGTTTTAATAAAATATTAAATATAATAGTTTTATATTTTAATTAATAAATAATTTAAAAATAAAAGTTGTTAAAAAATTTAAACTAATATATTTATTATTAATTTAAAAGCTTTATAATAATAAAATACTATAAGCTTTTATAGTTTATAATTATTTTTATTATATTTTTATATTTTTAAAATTTTAAACGTTATTTTTTAAAAACTTTTATAATAGTTAGTAGTTTTTTATTATATATTTTATAGTTATATTTTATAAGTATATATTTAGCTAAAAAAAAAATTTTAATTAAATAATATATTTTTTATTTATTTATTTAATATAATATATTACTTATTATTTAATTAAATATATTAATTTTTATAATAATTTTATAAGTTAAGTTATAATAAGCTAGTATTAATACTATAATAAACGTTTATTTAAAAGTTTAAAAAATTAATAACCTTTAGTTTTTAAAAAATTTTAGCTATTAAAACTAGCTTATTAATTTTATTAAAAGTTTAACTATTATTAAAAAACTTTTAATAAAATATTAATAATAGTTCGTAAAATTAATAAACTATTATAAATTTTATAACGTTTATAAAATTGTTTATTTTATAATAGTTTTAATTTTTATTAAGTTTATATTAATTTTTATTATAAATATAATAAAATTAAAATATTTTATTTTAATTACCTTAAATTTATATTTATTAATATTTATAATAAAGCTAGCGTTAATTAGCTTTATTAATATTTTACGGATATATTATTTATATTTATTTTTTAAATTATTATAAATTAAAATATTATTTAAATAAACTATAATATATTTATTTAATATATTAAAAAATATATTATTTATATAGTATTAAAACAAGCTAAAAGCTTTAATTATATTAAAGTTTACTATTTAATATTTAAATAACTTAAATTTAATAATAAAAGCTATTTTTTATTTGTTTTTAAAAATAATATATAAATAATTAAATATTATTATAATATTAAATTTAATATATATTTTAGTTTTATATAATATATTAAATATTTTATAGATTAAAAATATTAAATAATAGTTTTTTATTATTATATTATTTAATTTTTTATAGTTTATATATATTTAAATTTTCCTGCTGGGTTTTTTTGTTAAAAGTATTAAAATAGCTGTTAAAAATATACTAGCTTATATAAACCTTTTTATTAAATATTTATTTAAATATTTTTATATTATTAAAAATTTAGCTAATAATATAAGTTTTATTTAAAAGTTTAAAAAGTTATTATTAAAAATTAAATTTATTTTATAATTAAAAAAGTAGTATAAAAGTAATTAGTTTATATTTTATAATAAAAAAACTTTAATAAAATTTTAATATTTTAATAATAGCTTTTATAGTATTTTTATTTTTATAAATAAATTTTTTTTATTTAAATTTTTTTTAATATTTTTATTTAAAACTTATTAAAATTAAAACGTTTTATTAATTTAATTATAGTATATTTTTAAATAAAAAAATAATAAATTTTTATTTTAAAGTTTATTTTTTATAAAAATATTATAAATTATAGCAGTAAAAGTATTAAATATTAATATTTTAATAAAATATTTATTTATTAGTTTACTAGTGTTAGTTTTAAATTATTTAAATATATTTATAATAATATAAAACTTTATTAATATTATTAATTTAATATAAATATTTTATTTTTTATAAAAAAATAAAAAATTAAAAGTTATTAATATTTTAATAAATATATTTTAAAAAGCTTTAATAAATAAGTTTTTAATATTTTATTATTAAACATTTAATATATTATAAGGTTATTATTTTATAACTATAATATTTTTAGTAATTAAAATACTTTTTTATTAATTAATTAATAAGTTATAATAATATAGCTAAAAAAAGCTTAAAATAATATTAGCTTTTTTTAATAGCTAAATATATAAAAATAATATTTTTTATAATATATTTAATATATATTAAACTTTATAATATTAAAATATTAACTTTATTATTATATTATTTATAAAATAAAATATTTACGGTTAGTTACGGCTAGCAGCTTTAGTAGTAAATAGTTGGCCCGTATATAAAGTGTAGTGTGTGTGGCTAGGTTATGGCTAGTGCTGTAGCTCACCTACACATATATTTATTTATAAATTACTTAAATAGCTTATTGCTAGAAATTAAAACCCCTAAAGCTATTTTTTTTCTTTAGCTTATAATTAATATATAAATTTAAAATCTATTATATAAAACCGTAAATATACTTTTATAATAATTATAAGCTTTTTTAAACGTTGTTAATAATTAATTTATTATATTTTTTTTTATTAAATAATTTTTATTAGTAAAATAAAACACCTAAAGCTGATTTATTTATATATTTTTATATAAAATAACTAATTATAATTTTTAAAAGCTTATAAGCGTTTTTATAAAAGTTTATATAATAGCTACCTTTATAGCTATTTTTACTTTTTGTTTTAAAGCCCTTGCAGCCCTTTGTTTATATTTAACCTTTTAATTAGTTTATTTTTTTTTTTTTTAAAAGTACCTTATAATATACTTTTTATATAAATTATATATATTTTAAACTTGCAGGTATATTTTTTTAAATCTTATAAGTAGTTTAGCCGACTTTTTGCTCGAACACTTTTTTATAGCCCTTTGCCCGCTTTTAATTTTAACCTATTATTTTTATTTTTATACTTTAAAATATAAAATGTTTAATTTTATATTAAAAATTATTTTATTTTAACTTATAGTTATATTTTTTTTAATAGCTTAATTATAAGCTAGGTTTACTGCTTAATATATTTAAAACTTTATTTAAATAATTATTTAAAATATTAAAAATAGCTTTTTAAACTAATTTATAGCTAAAATTACTTCGATTTATTAAAACTATATAAATAAAATTACTTAGCTTTAAGCTACTTTAAATAGTTATATTGCTGCTATTTTTATATAAAAGCTTTGTTTTATTTTATTTAATCCTTTTTTTTTATCCGGCCTAGCTAAATTTAATATATAGCTATTTTTATTTAAAAACAAACTATATATTAATAGTAATATAATTAGCTTAAATAAAGCTAAGTTTATTTATATATACGGAAAATTTAAATAAAAAGTTTAATAAATTATAAAACTTATTTTTATATATATAAAACTTAATAAATAAAACTTTATTATAATTATATTAATATTTAATTAAATTTATAATAATTTTAATAAAGTTGTAAAAACGTTGCGTAAATTTAAATTAATAAAAATAAAAAATAATAATATAATATATATATTTTTTACAATTTAAAAAAAAAATAATTAAAATATAAATATTTTAGTATAATTTAATATTTTTTATATTTAAAATTTACACGCGGCTATTTTTAATAAATTATAAGCTAAAATTAATAATTATAAAACGTTTTTTAATAAATATAATACTTTTATTAATCTTTTACTTTGTTTTAGAAATAGTTTTAAGCAAAAGTACAAGCTAAATAGCTAAAATTATAGCTAAACTAGTTATTTTAAAAGTACTACGCTTATAAACCTAAGTAAAATTAAAATTAGCAGTATTATACTTATTAAATCAGCTTTAAAAAAATCTATAAATATTAACCTAGCTGATTTTTTTAATATTATATTTATTTAAACATTAAAAAATTAAATAGTATTTAATTTTATACGTAAAAAAAAACAAAAGCATTAAAATAACTATTATTATAAAAAATATAGCTTTACTATATATAAGGTGGAAATTTATAGTTTATTGCCCTATAAAGATTATATATGTTTTAAAAATAAAGGTTATAATAATTAAGCTTTTTATATAATAATAGTTTATTAACGTTTTATATTTAATTTATTATAGTAAAAAGAGCTGGGGGGGTAGTTACGGCTAGCAGCTTTAGTAGTAAATAGTTGGCCTATATATAAAGTATAATATGTGTAGCTAGGTTATGGCTAGTGCTGTGGCTTACTTATATATACACTTATTTATAAATTACTTAAATAGCTTACTGTTAAAGATTGGAGCCCCCGAGGCTATTTTTTTTTTCTAGCTTATAATTAATATATAAATTTAGAATTTATTATATAAAACCGCGAATACACTTTTATAATACGGTTTATTTATAGTAAAAACTAATAATTTATATTTTTATATATAAAATATATTAATAAAACTAAAAAAAAAATACCTTAAGTTAATTAAAGTTTAATAAAAAATTAATAATATATTTAATTTTTATATTTTTATATTAAAATTTAAAAATATATTAAAACTTATTAATTTTATATATAAGCTAAATTTTTTTATTTATATATATATATTTTTTTATTTTTAGCTATATTTATAGCTAAAAAATAATTTTTTTTTTGCTTATAGTAAAAGTTATTTTATAATATTAAAGTTTTATTTTATTAGCTATTTTTTTATTTTAAATAAAAATAAATAAAAATAAAATATTTTTTTTTATTATAATATTTATAAAAGCTGTTTTACTGCTAATAAGTTTTTTTTTTATTAAATAAAGGTTTTTTAGTTTTAAATATATATATTTAATTTAATTATATTAAATTGTTTAAATTATTTAATATTAAAAATATAATATTTAATTAAGCTTATTTTAATAATAATAATAACAAGGTTTTATTAAGTTAAAACTTTTTATCAGCTATATTATTAAATAAGTTTTATAGTAATATTATTTATTTATTTATATTATTAAAATTTAAACAGTTTATTTATAATATAAAAACGTTTTATAGCTTTATATTAATTTTAGCTTTAAAACTTTTAATTTATTATTTTTTTAATTATTAGTTATTTTTAGTAAATATAATAAATTTAAAAATAAAATTAATAAAAAGTTTATTTTTTTAGTTAAAGTTTTTAAAATATTAAATAGTTTTAATATATATATTAATAATAATATAAATATTATTTAAATATTTTAAAAATATTTAATAGTTATTTTATGTTTATTTATTAAATTTTTTAAATTAATTTATTATAATATTAATTTTAGCTTAAACTTATATATAAGCTATATTATATAGCTTAAAATATATATATAATATTTTATTAAAAAAAAAAAAAAAAAACTTCGGTTTAATATTAGTTTAATTTATATTAATAAATATTAGTTAATATATTTAATTTATTAATACTTTAAATTAAGTTTAAATTTATTAAACTATAATAATTTATTAACTTTAAAATAATTATAATTTTAATTATTATTTTAATATAAAATAAATTATAAAAATATAACGTTTTAAGCTAGTATAAATAGTAATAATATAACGTTTTAAGCTAATATAAATAATAATTATATAAATAATATTAATATAATACTTTAGTTTAATATAAATAATAAAAACGCTAATAAAATAACTTATATATATAGTAAAAGTTATAAAGTATTAGTTATATTTTATATATAATTTATTAAAGCTTTAATAATAATAAATAAACTATTTTAAGCTATAATAATATTAATAAGCTATTAATATAAATTAAATTATATTTTTTATATTTTATTTAATTATTAATAAAAGTTATCTTAAATAAATATTGCTTTATTATATATAGCTTTAGCTTAACGTATATATTTTTTTAGCTAAAACTGTTTTTATTTTATTTTATTTAATAAAATATTTTTTTTTATAAACTAAAAATTATTATTTATTAACTAAACGTATACTACTATTAAGTTTTTTTTATAAATATTAATTTAAATATATTTATTATAAATATATATTAATATTAAGTTAAATAAATAATAAAGTTAGCTTATTATATTATTTTTAAAATTTTAAAGTATGTTTTTTAGCTAAGTTATATTTTTATTTTAATTATTAATCGTTTAAGCTATATTAAAAATATTATTAAAATATATATTAAAATATTATTTAAAATAAACGTTTAAAAATTTATAATATTTTAGTAGCGTTAAATAAAAATATTAAAATTAAAGCTAAAAAAAAAAATTTTTTTATTTTTTTATTTTATAAATATAATAAATTATTATAGTTCTGCTTACTAGTTATTTTAATATTAATTTATTATTATTATACAAAAAAAAAAAACCTTTATCTATATAGCAAAGATTGCCTAATCACTATATATATACGGGCTGTAAGCCCGTGCCCGGTACCCCCGGTCTCCGGGGGTTATTCCGTAGCGTTCTATAACACTAGCCCCCTCGTGAAGAGAGAGATAAGGTCACTTCTTTACAATATTCCGGTATGGCAGTATTGCCTTTGCAACAAACCCAACGTTATATCTACGAAGGTGTTTTGGAAACCATCCCGCAGCAACAAGTGTCTGTTGCCTACCTCAAGTACAGGGTTCGTGACACAAGGGTTTCTATTTCACTCTACACCCATAGCCATGTGTTACGGCTCACACTGCTAGATGTTCTAGTATTCACTTATTTTATTACACAAGGAGGAAAACCTCTAGTTACCTTGTAGAGCTCGAATTACCAGTATATATCCAATGCACGAACAAGGGCCCGTGCTCGTAATCCCCCGTTCCCGGGGGTTATTCTGTAGCGAACCGTGATAATATGCCTGTGTTGCGCATGATACTAGGCATAGTACCTATATTTGAAATAGTTTAGCTTTCGCCTAGACGGCTTGAAATAACCTTAGGTGCTGTGACATGGGCTTGTATTCAAGAGCTTGGAACAGGTGATTCTATTCAGCTAATAATCTCTTTAGATCTATAAGGGTCCGTATCTCACTTCCTTTCTTCTTTTGGATCAAGGTAAACCGCGCCCTTATTTATAACCGAGCCTTAGGCTCCGATCTCTATTCCGATCCCTATAACCCTATCGTAGAAGCTGAAGCCCTCTTGACTATCGTGGGTCAATAGCCCCCCTATTTCTAACTCTATGTTTTGCCAGTAGGTCTTACCGTGTGGCAGGTGCTGTGTAGGGGACGTGATTGCTCTGGCGGATATTTTAGAAGGTAGAATACGAAGAAGCACCTGAAGCAACTAAAAGTAATCTGGAAGTTGCCTTTTGAGGTAGGTATAATAGGGAAAGAGGGAATATATTACGTCATCAAGTAGATGAGTCAGGGACATTACTTCTTGTTCGTCTTAGGAACCGAATTTTTTTCTCCTTCTCTTCTCTCTTCACCATCCGTCCACCTCGCTTTGCCATCCGTCCATCCCGTGCTTTATCACGCATGCCGGCCGTCGGAGGACATCTTGATCATGGCCGACAGAGTATGTTCCTCGACATAGGCTCAAATACAAGGTTTAAATGGTATTATTGGCATGGGAGGTTAATGTGCGAAAAACAACATCAACACCAGTGTGCCTTTCGATGGAATATCAACCGATCATCATAGCCTTAAACCCCCTAAAATACTAAAAACATAAATCTAGGTATAGAAAATGCGTTGCGCACTTGAACTAGGTAGATCATATTGTTGCTACTACGGTTTATAGCCCCCATGCAGTGCTATTCTCCCAACTTCTTGGGCGGGAGGGGGGGGGGGGGGGAGAAGGAAAAGGCAGAAGAGCTTTCACTCGCCTGCTGGCTTATTGTGGCGGTGCGGCGGACTTTTTGACCTATAATTACTTCGGTACTGTACCTATACCTATCCCACCCTTTTGTACCAAGTGTTCGATATTGCAAACTGATAAGTCCCTACCCTAGATCATTTCACCCCTCATCTCAACAATCTTGAAGCAGATATTGCAGCATTCGAAAATTAGTTCTTCTACTACGATCTAACGTCGACGATGGAGGTTCTACAACTACCCAAATGCGAATTTTGCAAGGACAAGGGCCTGAAGGATTTCAAATGCCCTACTTGTGGCAAGGAACCTAAAGCAACCAGTTAGACGGCCACCTTCGAAGCAAGTGAGCATATATTTACTACTCACGTGGGTTTTAATAAGTGTATATTTACCGATTACTTAGACAAAAAGAAGAGATGCGCTTTTTTTCAATGATGTGGTCTCCAAGGGAGAAAAAAACCCATGTCCTGGTACACATAACACTCCACGACGTGATTCTTCAAAACCTGGCGTGACTTATCAGCCAAAAGCGCCTGTCAACCCCCAAATCATCATTGTATCTTGGATACACGGTACTATTTATTGATAGCCTACAATAAATACACCCTTGGGGATAAAGTCTTTAAGCACTAATAGCGTTAGCCGCGTCTTCTGCCTGTTCGGTATTGATCTTTTCGCCGGCTCCTCTTTGCTACCTTAGTATAGTGCTCCGCACCTCATTGCTGGGTTTCCACCTCTGCTATAATAATTGTTGTTAGATATAAGCGAGTCAATCAATAAGAGGTTTAACCAGTGATCGTTGTATTATTGTATTCTCCGTAATTATGGAAAGTTGGCCGTCCTTAGCCCCTGACTAAGTTCTCATCTCAGGTTGTACCTTGCCTGTCGAAATGCGGCTAGGTGGGCTTGATAAATTGCTATGTACCTAGGTAGACGTACGTATGAACTACCCCGGGTGTTTTATTTCCCGACTAGTAACGCCAAAGTTTCACCTCACTTCATCAGTGTTCGGGAAGATAGTCGCCCTTAATAATAACTCTCACACTACCATCATGCTGCTGGATCAAGTGATGCTAATAATTCCACTTAGTAAATGACAACGTGTTGCTGTTTCCGAGGAATATTGCCACGCGTGTTTCGTGTTATTCCAAAATTTGACTCAATTAATGATAATACACTACTATCGTGATTTGAGATTTAGTTAAAAGTGTCATTTTATGTACCATGTGTTAAAACGGAGGTAAGCGTGGACAAAAGATAGATAACATCCCAGCCAGTTAAGAATAGGTATATGATCATGAGTAGTTGGGAATCATTGTTGGACTCGAATAATCACGTTACCATTTTACAGGTGGGCTAATAGTCACCAATTTAGGTAGAGGTTCCCACTATTAGAGGATATTTTCTAAACTGTCTCCAAGGTTTTACCGAAATAAGTATCAATCATCTCGCCGATGAGTTCGTTAGTTCGTTGTTTTGGTCGGCCCGGAAGGCAGTATTAATCTAACAGGCGAGTGACTTGCACCCGTAACCCCTTGAGAAACACGAGGGCGCTAAACATTCATTTTCAGCCTATTGCACAGACGAGAGAGCGCAGGTCAACTTACCCGCAGTCCTCCGTTATTGTAGCGTCTTCGGCCAGGTTGAAGTCATAGCGCATTACAAGAGTAGGAACAAGCTTCTCAATCTCAAGCCAACTAATATCTGCGGTCACAATGAGCGTCAGTATTCTTATTTTGAGCGTTTAATAACTCATCACAGCTTGAAAAAGATAGGTTTAATAACTTACTACGGCCAATGCATGTTCTAGTGCCGCCACCCTATAAACCCAGAGTTAGTTGGCGTCATCGTGAACATGATCTCGGCCGAAAGGGAACCCTTAAATATGCCAAATCAAGGAAACGACTTCGAGAGCTACTCACAAACGCAAAAAAGAAGCGCCCTGAAGAAAAGGATTATTGTCAGCTACAACGCTGTCCGTTTGCAGGTCATGCATATGAATAAGGACGTACTTAGGATTCCCGGGTCTTCACAGTCCAACCACCGTTCAGGCCGAAAATTTTCTACATCATCGCCCCATACCTTGGTAACCCGATGTATCTGAAACACTCACAGTCAGTTATCGCCATTTTGAGTGTGATTTTTGAGGGTTCAGAAACTTCTAGAGAGCATCTTGGCCCAAAAAGGAACGCTTGACTATAAAATTTGCCAAAACAAGAAGAAAATGGTTCCCAGATACTCACAACCCACGGACTGGATCCAACCACCGTCTGCGCACACAATTTGTCAGCTTCTTTGTCTTTCAGCTCGTGAGATTAGATACTCAGATATATGAACCAAAGAACATGCAAGACAAAAGTCATTTGCCTGCCATACTTACACCGCCAGGCACGTGATGTCCACAGATAGTCATTCCTTCCGCGGGAACGTCTCGATCGAAGATGAAGGCGGCAGGGCTGAACAACCTCATACTTTCGTAGATAACTGCCTGTAGATATGGACAGAGGTCTGCTTCAGCCGCAGTGACTATCGTACTTAGCTTTCCTGCTGTTTGTTGGCCCTGCAGTTCAGCACGGAGCTTGGCTAAGACCTGAGGATGGCGCATCAAGTTGAGAAAAATGGCGCGAAGAGTAATCGAAGTTGTATCAGAACCTGCAAACACGTTGGAGGTCATCATGTATGCGATGGATAGATCATTACTAGTTTTAAAAAAGCGCACGATTAGTCTTTCTCCTTAGGGGTTAATACATCCGCTTATCGGTGGCCGGAATCACTTACAGTTCTTCCTTAGTTTTCTGTACCTGGAAGAGCTGTCCCACGATATCTTTATCGTTACCTCCTTGGTCTCTTCGGGCCTGAACCTCACGTTGAGCAAATTGGAAGAAGAAGCCATTCCTGTCGTTGATAGCTAGGAGGTTGCCAACCAACGGCATGACAAACTTCTGGTGTAATTTGAATAACCACCCGGCGTGCATCAACCAAGCCGCGCTATGCAGGGAAGAGGCAAGACGATCGAAGAAGTTCTTGTCTGACCCATATGAGTCTGACCCCGATGAGACGAACCCATAAGGCTTTGAGAACGAGACTGCACCGATCACATCAAAAGCGAAGAGCTGTAGCCAATAGCCAATGTCGATAATCTGCTTCGAGAATGCCACGGCGTCGAGCTTACTCAGTAATGGGGTAACCAACTCATCGATTTGCGGTTCCAGGCGCAACGTAGACTCCATCGAGTAGGCCCTCGCTACGAGTTTACGCTGCGCGGAATGTATCTTTTCATTTCGCTCGCCGGCCAGGTCAAAGGGTCGCGAGCCCTTTACGACAGAATAAGAGGCCGATTTGGGATATGCCCCGTTAACTCCTGTCAAAGTAACCGTTCATTACTTGCGTCGTCCACATGTGAAGGGAAAGAGAGTGGCAATTACACTAATACTACTTACTGTAAATTTGAAGGAAAGCTTCCGGGTCGCCGATGCTCCTTTTCGTAGTCAGACCTAACGGAACTCCCTACGTAAAGATCGCGTGGTAATAGTCCAACTCACAGTTCGCTTGGACCTATCCTCACAACAGGCCCATAACGCTGATGAAGGGCAACCAGATCTCGATGCAAGCGACCTCTATATGTCACATAAGCACGCCAGCCCTTAGACAGTTTGGCAGGTAGTGGTCCCGGGAAAACGGCGAGCGGAGAGAAGACACATTGATAAATAATGTAGGAGCAGGTGCCTGCAACAATTGTTGCGAGTACGGACTTCACCGTCAGCGACATGGCGACGGACTGGCTGTCAGGTCTCATCTTTGACGAACGTTAGCTAGTTGAAGGATAATCTTCGTAACCATAGTGCGAGAAAAGGTGGAATATATATAATAGCCACAGTCCAATTCTAAGAATACGGTGTAAATCAACGTCGAGAAGATCGAGCAACTCTATATTTGGCCCGTATGGTAGAAAATCCTCTGACAATATCCACTTCTCAACCTTACTAGAGGATCCACCCTTCGTGCCCCCTCTCTACTGGCGTAGAGAGGGCCCCAAAACCCTGAATCAGGTCATAACCTTGAATCAGGTCATAGCCTGAAAAATGCCCGGTAGTGCCAAGCAAGTCGTCACTAAAATAGAAAGCTTTGCCGGCGAAGCTCCATTTTGAACACGCTGTAAATCAAAGTGCAAGGCACTTCGATTTAAATCCTAGACCCCTTTGCCTGACCCCTTTGCCTAACCCCTTTGCCTGACCCCTTTGCCTGACCCCCTTTGCCTGACCCCTTTGCCTGACCCCCTTTGCCTAACCCCCTTTGCCTAACCCCTTTGCCTAACCCCTTTGCCTAACCCCCTTTGCCTAACCCCTTTGCCTAACCCCCTTTACCTAACCCCCTTTACCTGACCCCTTTGCCTGACCCCCTTTGCCTAACCCCCTTTACCTAACCCCCTTTGCCTAACCCCCTTTGCCTCCGGCGGTACCTCCGGCGGCCCCCTCGGCGGCCCCCTCGGAGCAGCTGCCCCGAGAATTTCGAAAAGTTTTAAGGGCTTCAAGCGCTATAAATTGCTCTTTAAAACCTCGAATGCGTAAGCTACGAACTTTATATTTAAAGTTATAGTTAATTTTTTTTAAAAAAATTAACTAATAAAAAAGCTGTAAATATTTTTTTAGCTAATTAAAACGTTATAAATAAATATAAAGTTTAAAAGTTTTTAATATAAACTTTTTAAGCTTTATTTTTTTAAAATTTTATTTTATAGAATTTTAAAAAAGCTATGCTTTTTAATTAAATTATTTATATTAAAATAATCCAACTTTAAACAATTATAATAAATTAACAAAAAATTAAAAAAATAAACTCTTAGCAGTCACGGGCTGGTTGGCTAACTTTAATAGGTGGCCCCTGCGGGGCCCACCTTTAGTCACATGATCAGCCACCCGTGCACACAAGAATATTTACCCATACAATTTCTACTGTAAATATTTCTTTCCTTCTTTATCCTTTGATTAATATATAAATGGGACCTTAACTAGGAGCTTTGCCTCTATAAAAAACACTAAACGTGACATTAGCTAAAAAATAATATTTATATATAAAATAATCTATGTTTAAATTTTTAGCTTATAATATTTAATAATATTTTTTAAGATTATATAAGCGTATATATGGACTACGGTAAAAGCGTACGCACGGATTAACTATATATTAAAATTTATTATTTTTAAATAAATAATATTTTAATTAATAACATTTTATATTATATAAAACTTTAAACATAAATTATTTTATATATAAATAATATATTTTAGCTAAGGGCTTATTTTTTGGATTTTTTATTAATTTATTATAGTTGCTTAAAGTTGGATTATTTTGGTGTAAATAACTTAATTCGGGTTATGACCTGATTCATAGTTTTGGGGCCCTCTCTACGCCAGTAGAGAGGGGGCACGAAGGGTGGATCCTCTAGTATCCCAATCAGAATAGCGCAGGACACAACTTGATTGTTAAGCTACAGTACACTAAATTACAGCTTTATCGCCCATACGAATTCTACATTGCCACGCGTTTTTTACGTTAGCCATACGATCTCTACATCACCACACCTAATATTAGCGCTAAGATCGCAGTTACTATCCTTCTGATATATGGTTCAAACATCAAAAATCCCTTCATCCTTGCTGGACAATGTAACTCGACGGGATACCGAAGACTCGTCGTTGAAAGAGGCTCTAGTGAGAAAATAACTAATCAGGTCGCTAGCTACATTATTCGCTGGGATACGATTTTCTTGGCGATCATTTTTAGTACTAAGAGAGACTAATCCGGAATGAACCTGGATTCGGAGTTAGCATTTAGGCACCATACCGACAGCGTTCTTCCTAAGTTTTGCATAACTACAGTAAGGTTAGTAAGTCATGGCGCAGGCGCAGTGTGGCGGGACACACATTGATGTCCCCAAGTCATACCTATCAAAACACAAAGCCGAATCATGACGGCCACGAGGTTTCGTCGACTCGATACACCAGCTTCACCCCGCTGACGCGGCCTTGGCGCATCTCCTCCATACCCTCAAGGCAGCCCAAAAGACCCCCTTCCCCAACCTTCTCAGGATGCGTCTTCAACTTCCCCTCCGCCAAGAGCTTTTCCACCATTGGGAACCATTTTCGAGCAAACTGGAGGTCCTCTGGTCGAGCAGGGAATTTCTCTGCCTCGAAGATATAGGATTCCCCTGAAAGCGAGTAGCCTAGGAAGAAAATGGACTCGACATCGTCCCGCGGACAATCCATGCCGAGAAGGTTGCAGTAGATGAGGTCCCCCTTGTGATGAGTACCGGACTGCGGTGAAAAAGCCGCGGCGCAAATCTTGGCTGTGCTTGTCGTGTTCACTGTGTCAAAGGCCCTGGTGATAGACCCGTTGCTTGCTTTGAATATTTGCTGCCCTACGTCCGGTATCCGCTACGTACGTGTAAGAGAATATCAATTAGCCATTTATGTCTGATATTCTGCGTGGACAGTTAGAACGCGAGAGGCGGCAGTAAGGGATACATACGTAGTCAAACACTTCGTCCGCACCTCGATCTCTGACTAGATCAAAGTGTTTCGGCGAGCAAGTGGTGATGACGTTCCAACCGGACCTGTGAAGCACAAAAGCAAGCTGTCAATAGGAACTTTCCTGTTTAGGAGCTGGACCTTCTTCTCGTTTCCCAGACCGAAATCACTATAGGGACAAGGCGAGAAGAGGCGTTACTCACAGTTTGGCAAGTTGAATAGCAATGGTCCCTGTTGCGGTACTTCCCCCGTAGATCAAGATTGAATTCTCGTTCTCGTCTTTATCCCCGTTTGGGCTCTCCCGGACGTCGCCGGGAAACGGAAGCCGCAACACCTGGTACAGAGCATATCCCGCCGTCCCAAACCCGACACCAACAGTGCAAGCCGCCTCGAAACTCACGTCATCCGGAACGTGTATCTGCAGATCTGCCTTGACAGCGATGTAGCGTGCAAAGGCGCCGTTCTCGGGGTTTGCGTCGTTGCCTATTCATACATTAGAGAAATAATTCATGTCAACCCATTACTCAACTGTAGAATCTAGCACTGCGCCGTACCTCCGTGTCCGAAGCCCGCAATGCGATCTCCCTTTTTGAAATTCCGTGTCACGGCCCGTCCAACTTCCTCCACAACACCCGCATAGTCACACCCAACTAGCGTGCCATCATCCCCGGGCGCATCAAGTGTTGTCCAATCAGTTGGATTCAACGCAACGGCCACTGTGCGCACGAGGATATAGTCATCCCGTAGCTGGGGAATTGGAATCGGCTTTAGCACGGCTTTGCCAGTGCTGACTCTGATTAAGCCATAATTTTGCATGTTGAACGAACGTGGTATTACAACTCCGTAGCAGAGGCCGTCTTGTTTCCATCATGAATGCTGTTTAGGTCGCCCGATATGATATTACATAGCATCCCAGCGACGGGCGATGAATCCGTGCCGCATTGCTTGATTTGTAAGCGCCGATCGCCGTGGCCCGTATCGTAGATAGTGTGATAGCTTGTTGAAGAAACAAGGACTACTGGATTGCTACAACGACCATTTTCTGGATTTATTGTGAAAATGTTGTCATAATGTTTACTTCAAGTAGACTGGTGCAGTTTCTATCATACTCTAGTCTTGTACCTTCTCGTGGGCGTCTTTATAAATGCCCGGTAGCGCCAAGCAAGTTGTCACTAAAATGGAAAGCTTTTCCGGCGAAGACTCTCCATTTTAAATACGCTATAAATCAAAATATAGAGAGCACTCTAATCTAAATTTTGACTTGAACATTACTAGGGAGAGACCCCCCAGGACCCCCCTTCACCTTCAGCCTCCTTCCTAAAACACCATCGTGTCCTTCAGGGGCTTTAGAACACCATACAGAGCCTCGATGCGCAAGCCACAACTCATCTAGGGGGTCCAGTAATGAACTTCTCAAGCTACGCTTTCCCAAAATTCCATTCACACAGAAGTCTTTCCTAGCAATAAGTAGACATTCATCACAACATTCTACAGCTCCTGAAAAACAACGAAATAATCGCTATAATTTACTCGAAAGGTTTCTGGGTCTGCCATAAGATGAGTTAAATATTGTTGTTCTTTTAGTTCAATTAGTCTTTAGAGAGGGCTAGTACCCGGAATAGCAGCGCCATCACAAGGTGCCTTTGGGGAGAGTTAACACGTATGAAGACTCGAATGGAAAACCCATTGTATTATGTCTACATTATCTATTGTCCATGAAGTATCCGATCATTGTGTATCTAGACCAACAGCTCGTGAGCAAAACAATGTTAGCCATTCGAAGAAGCTTCTGAGCTTTCATTGGCCCAGCCGTGAAGCGTCGTCTTTCCTATCCCTTTTGTCGACGTGTTCGAACTACTAAATACTAACTGCAACGCTACACCAATTTTTCTTGTTCCATTTCATGGGCTATGCGGTTTCTCATCTCCGGGTGTCGATGTTCCCTTAGAATTCGACATGCTGTACGGTGCCTAGAAATCCACGGTATTAGGATTTCCTCCAGCATCTATCGTAGAGAGGGGTATAGTGTTTGGATGACAGAAGAAGGGCGGCATAGAGAAACTCACCAAAACCTGCTTCGCGTTACAGATCCGCCATGCAAGGTTTCTTATGCTCCCATCAGCAGGGACAACCGCCGGGGCAAATTCAATACCGAACATCTGTCGAATGGCATAGACGATCCTCTTTGCGTACTTGCCATCGCGTTCTACGTGACTACCCCAAGGCTCCGTGGGCTTGCTCGGCGCAATATCAGGATCCCGATCAAGGCAGTTTTGGACGACCGGGAGCAGCGCTGATTCGACCGCATTCTGATAGTTTGCGAGTTGATCGACGCCCGCCGGCACATCCTCGTCATCGAACCTCGCAACATGGATCTCAAATGGCTGTGAAATTGCCATCGCGTTATGGGTACCGTCGTGGTGATACCGGAACTCAAAAACACCCTGCGTCCACCAAAGCTTGTCTCCTGAGAAAATCATCTCACCCTTAACGAGATTGACCCCATCAGAGTCGTGGCTTTGGGCGGGGACGTCGGATAGGAGAATGCCCTGATCAGCCGTAGTAGACTCGTATTTGCCAGGATTTGTTGGGATCCAACGACCCAAGGAAGAAACGTCAGTGATCTCCCTTGACCTATTGTCAGCAACCATATATAGCCCAATCCAATCCTTCTTGCCGTGGTTTGCTGGCGCCGTCCATTTGACTTTGATAGGTGCGCCATACTCGAAAATTAGGGTATTCAGATAATTGGGGAATCTGCCAGCTGTTCCTTCTTTTCCACTAGATCTCTCTGTGAGTGCTGAGCCAGAGGAGCTCTCTCCCTGAACGGTGACTGAGTAGTGTTTGGGGTCATAAGTGGCAAGATCGGGCGCGGATTTATTAATGCCGAGCCGAGCAGGATACTTGTTGAAAAGCGCGGTAGTATCTCTGACAATCGTCGATACGCCTGCAGCTAGTTTTGGGCGGGCTGCGTCTAAAAGCTCCTCGACTAAGTGCGAAGTCTGATCCATGACTTGGTTCACGCTACTCTGCCACTCCACCACGTACGGTGGTAGCGATCGCTTGATGAATCTCGTTAAGCCAGCCTCATTCCTCAGGCTCTCGCCATATACCTTCTGCATGTGGGGTTGCTCGACAAATTCAAGGAATCCAATCGTGAGAAGGTGGCTAATCCAAGCCAGGATGAAAACTGACTTGCTCCAAGTAATCAGAGCCGCGCCCCATAAACCTGCTGTTCCAATAATGCGTTCGGGGTTGTTCAAGAAACGATAGATCGACGTGTAGTTGAGCTTCACACCGCGGTCGAAAAAAAAGTCTCCAAAAAACCATCCAAACTCGCCTAGCGATTCGAAGATGCTCATAGCAGTCCAAACTTGTAGAGCGATGAGACTAGCACCGATTACATGTCGTAGGAGAACAAACCCATAGTTCCAGTCAACAGGAACCGAGTACATCTTCCAGCAAGCCGCAACGAACGAGGCATAGCAAAGGACGTGAGATATGTGATACATTCCCTTCCATTGTCTCCACGCCTCGTTTGTTGTATCACCAAATTTCAGGAAGTGGCGAGTCCACATCTTGTCTTTCGACTGGCGGTGCAAAATAGAGCCTAGGCCAACAGAGTACCAAATGCGCCAGGCGAGCGCATGCATCACGAATAAGAACTGCCAGATAGGGCCTTGTGGGGTAACTATTGCTAGTGTGATGAGGTACACGAGTAATAGACATGTTGAATAGTCGGTATTTCGAAACAAGTCGATATTCTGGAGTCCGAGAAGGTTATGGATTTCTTTAGGCGATGGTTGCTGGAGTGCAGGTGAAGCATCCTGAGATTCTTGAGGCGTGCCCGTCTCGGGTGGTTGTACATGCTCATGTTCCTGAGTCTCGAGACGCTTGCGAGGGGCGGGCGGATTGTAAATCTTCTCGATGTGAGGATTCTCGACTAGAACCAAGAAGGCGAATTGACAAGCGTGGGCGAGAATGGAGATGAAAAGAACAGCATAGCTGCCGGCCATCATAGAAATTCCGTAGTAGCCTGCATATCCGATGGAGTACATGGGATGCGGGGCCATTTCGAAAACACCGTCGAATGTCAATTCTTGGTCGACGAGGAAAAAGAAGTCGCCCCAATACCACGCATAGTCTTTCACGACCCGGAGGGCATCAACCTTTACCCAGAAATTAAATCCGACAATGGCCAGCCCCAAGAGCCAACGGCCCGTGGTCATGAGCACAGGTTCATTTACCGGAATGTAGGTGCATGCAATGGCAAAGAGGATATATGACACAAAGTCACACAAAAGGATGAGGTCCACGAATCGACGGAAAACCAGCCAGGTGTTGTACTCGATCGGGGCATTGTCGAAGTCAAACTCGCTATGAACCTCTGTCTCGCATTCACGCTTGAGCAAGTTGTAGAGCCATGGGCGTGGGTTCTTCCCCGTCGAAGGGGGCTCGAAGAGCTGCCACTTCTGAGCCCATGCAACAAGTGTGTTGTCATTGGACTGCCAGCGTAACAAGACACCAATTCCGACATTATAAGCGGCACGCCAAAAGATATAGATAGCAGCAAAGATGTACTTGCTCAGCGGCGAGGGCAGAGCGTAGAGCGCCAGGATGTGAGCGGCCAGTACAGCCAGTACAACGATGTCGCTCACATTCTTGGGCTTTCTAGGATCAAGCATCTGTGGAATCCTATCTTGAGTGATAGGCACTACGAAGACTACAGCAACAGAGGCACCCGTGAATTAGTTCAGTATTCCATCAGATTAGGCGGCCAAACACTATCGCCACTTACCCTTCCCACCACGAGTCCGACCAGACGTCTTCCTGGTCTCTTGGGCCCGTGACTTGTCGCCGTCTGCTTCACTTCGATGCGCGGACTCATTGTTCCCCACAGGGGTGTGAGGGGCATTGCTGCCATCCTTCTCCCCAACCTGCCTGTGACGCAGCTCACCAGCAGGGTTGTCGGTTGACGGACTCATTGTGATTGGCCCGGTGTGGCTGTGCAGAGGGAGATCAAGGTGCGATGACGAAATGTGTTGAACTTCGTCTACCTACTCGCAGCTGCGAGGCTGAGATGTTGAATGAAGACAATGCACAATTGGCTAACAAGTCACGGTGTCTTTCCCGGGCTGCAGAACAAGGACGAAGAAAGAGAAGAAGCAAGCGACTCGACCACTTGGAACAACGGGGATTATTAACTTAGGTGGCTTAGGTCACGGTAATTCTTTGTGCGAGCTCTAAACTCAAAACCGTGATTGATGCATCTGCCGCGGGATGGTATAACGTCACCTGCACTCCCAGTTCCGACAGACGGGAGTTGCAAGGCCCACCGATTCGCTGCGAAACCGCTGGAATTGCATCGTTGCCGGCCAGATTACCGCACAGATGGTAGCTGGAGGTACCTACCGTTATCCGCTATGGCAGCCCCCATTGCACTAACCAGTCTCAACAACAAGTCAGTGCGTTTCATTTCAGCAACATTGGTTCTTAGCGTGGCCGGTCAGCTGCCGGGGGCAGAGAGGAGGTGACACTAGTAGGAAGCCGGCGTTGAATTAACCGGTAAAGTTTATAGTACACTTGGCGGCTTAACAGCATGCATGTGATATTCTGCCGATTGCAACCGATTGCAGCCACCTTATCCCACGCATCCCACTCATCCCACTTGGGGGCTCATCCGAAGAATAGCCTCCATTTACCTGCACACAGTAGCCCGCTCACAAAATGTGATGGATTAAGTGTGTTTATTGGAGTTGTAGAAGTGATGGTGGATCATTCTACTGTGTCTACTATGTCCTAACTATTACATAGAGTGGGTCACATAGAACCTTACCTCTGCACCATTCCGATTTGCAGGTCTGTGTAGCCGCTTGACGCGGCAGTGCATTCAAATCGAGATGGAGGAGTCACATGTTGCCTGCCGATGAGTGTCCGGTCGAAACAGAGGTGAACAACGTCCATGTGACGAAGTGGGACAGGTGTTGCTGGCCTGGAAGAGTCTGTCGCTAATAGATTAGTAAGGAAATTAAAACAATTTTTAAATAAAGGTACAGACAGAGTTTGGGAGCTGGTCTAGCAGAATATGCAACTGTGTGCGAATAGGTAGGCTGAAGCATCGGTGTAAATAACGGTGTAAGCGACTCCTTGGATAGAAAGGCCCTACAGAACTCAAACACCCAGTCGTAGCAACCACATCAACAAGGGAAGATAGGCAACTGCTCGGACGTGTACAGAAAACGCCGTTCCCATAACTACGAAAAATGCAATGTATGCTCGACCGGTATCATGTAATGTCATTGCCCCTTCATGCCCCTTCATTGCCATATCATTATATATTTCATGCAGCCTTCTTGGCAAACTCTACACGCAGGATCAGATGCTTGAAACCATAACCATCCATCTTTGCGCATGCCTTGACAGCATCGCCCCTGTCTGCGAAGCTGATGAAAGCGAATCCCTTGGCTAAACCAGTATCGCGATCCTTGGCCAGAAACACACGTGTGACGCGGCCAAACCGCTCGAACATATCGCGAAGCTCGTTTTCCTCGGCCATTTCCGAAACCTGTATTAGCGTACGTTAGCGACTGGTTGCGTTGACACGGACAGACCGCAAATACCAAAGACCTGGGAATGGTGGATGCAATGAACTCACGTTGGTGACGCGTAGCGTGGCAAGATCGTCCCGCTCGCCGTATTTGCTGCCGCCCATCCTATCCCCGGCGGCATTAGCACGATCTCCTCGGAGCGCAGGCGGGACATAGCTGCCCTTCTTGCCTGCAGCACCGCCTTGAGTGGCCGAGATATCGTCTGACATGCCGGCGGCAACATCCGCGCCGCCCTCGGGGCCCACGGGGGCCATGGTATCCTTGTACGGGCAGCGGGCTGTGAAATGCTCGCCGTTACAAATACGACACTTGACGGTCTTGTCCTTGAGTTGCTCCTTCATGGCGTTGGCGTTGGGGTCCTTAGCCTCGTCCTTGGTATCCTTGCGCCAGTTGGTGCTGAGGCGGAAGATGATGTTCTCGCCGACCGAGGTCGTGTCGTGCTGGGGGCCGGCGCCATCCTTCTCAGATAGGCCGAACTTGCCCCAGGTCTTGCGCTCGGCCACGCGGGGGTTCACGATCTCGCGGTGTGTCACTAAGCGGATGCGGCGGGTTGTCTTCACTTTCTGGCCGTTCTCGTTCAAGCGGTATGTGATGGTGGTCTTCGTGCCGTCTTTGTTCTGGATGGTCTGTGGGGGTGGCAGCTCAACGGCGACGTCGTCGGCCTCATCGTCGTCGGCCCAGTCTCTATGAAGGCAGCGTCTGGTGTTAGTGGCAACGCAGTGCAGCACGGCCGGGATGCAAGTGCACATACCTAGGTTTCGTCGATGCCATTTTCACTACCTTGACGCGTTTTGGGGTGGTCTGCGGCGGTTGGGCAAGGCGTCTAAGGGTTGCTCTCTGGTTGTGGTTGTGGTATGACCGTCAAATGGGATTTTTGCGATTGAGAAATAATTATGAGGCAAACGCAAGGCTGTGTGGGGCAAACAAATTGCCCCGCGCTTATGTCTGTTTATTGCTTAAGTCCGATGACAAGGACCCACAAAACACACAGATATGCACATGCAGGTGTCTCGCGGCAACGGGCTGCTGCACCAAAAGGTTGTTTTTAAATGGCAACCTTGGAAGCTCCGTCTTGATTTTGGGATGTGAACATTATATATCTGTTCTACCTAGGTGTTTTTTTCCCTTTTTCTTCCTCTCCTTCTCCTTCTTCTTCTTCTTCCTTCTTCTCTCTTCTAGTTTTGGCATTCATCATATGTTCGCCCTGTATGTTATCCACCATCTAGTAAACCATGGGATGCCGTGCCGAGCTGTCGATGATGGAATATTCAGTATCGCTTCGTTATCTTGCTTATCTCACATAACATAAAGTCCGCGACGCTGTAGCAATATACCCCGACAGAGCCGAAATGAGAAGGCTATCATATAGCAATTTCCGGCCGAGCTGCTGAGCTGTATCGGCCCAGTCATCGAGTTACCTAGGTGGAAATCTACAAGAAGAAGTGTTGGTGACGGCAAGTGATAATGAGCTGAAAGCATTCGAACGGAGGCTTCCTCGGTAATATATAAAATTATCAAATAATACGAAAGCAGAGCCCAGCCAATCTGACTATCTCGCCAGCATGCTACTATACATTTTGAAGTACCCCTTGTCAAACTGATCGTACCATCATGTAAAAGTCGTAATGATAAACCGCCATGCCAGCGCCATTACGCAAACAACCCCCCTAGCATCGAGCCCATATCTAAACCGTCATAAAAATCATTATAAGCGTAAAAGATATACATGAATGGTAATATTGATTTCGACATAATAAAAGATGGGCACTAGGATGTGCGTCGTGAAGGCTTTCGAGGGATAGGGGGGAGCGCACAGTTGGGGGGCGGTGCTAGTGGTGGCCCGTCATTCAATTGGGGCATACTTTTCCTAGCTTTCAACTTTTCTGGCGAATCTATAGAGAGAGAGGATCGGAGTGACGGGGTTGACCGCTTTGGCGAGCACGATGTTTTAGCCACGGGACTGGCTTTGTCAGCAAGAATCGGCTTCCACTCGTCCATTCCGGTCGATGAATACCAGGAGGTCTGAGGGGAACGACTCTCACTTAGCAATCTTTTGTGAGATGAATTCTTGTTTTCGGGCATTCCAGAGAGCATATGTCGTGGGCCGTACGAGTCAAGTGACGAAGCTGCCCTAGGCCTGTTTTCAAATGTTCTAGTGTCGTCTACCCCGGTAGCAATATCAACTCCATAGATCGGTATGCTTTGGCCGTACTCATTACTAGTGGTTTGGCTTATACCATCTGGCTGAGAAGGCTTACGCAGACGACGCGCCTGTTGCAAGGTGCTTTGCTCGGGTGAGCCGTCGGAGACGGCTGCTGCGTATCTTGATTCAAGTGGAGTACTCTGGCAAGAGTCGACCGATCTCGATAAGGAATTCGGTGAGCAAGGAGATCGTGGGGACGGCTGATCGATCACTATTGACAGGGGTCTTGACATCAAAAGTGCGGTAGGCGGGGTTTTTCGTGATGATTTGCTACTCCTCTCATGATCGAGCGTCTGCGGCAGGTGGCTTAAGCCACTAGGCGCTGATGCATTCAGGGAGAACCTCTTGCCGACTGCATGAGGCACGCTGAAATTTGGAACACTCGGTGCGCATAGTTGCTCATCCTCATGGCTTAAAGCCGAGGCAGAATTAGCATATGATCGGGAACCTTGTTCTATCGGTGTTTCAAACGATGAGATCAAGGCTTGCATTGACTGTCTTCGGTTCACAATAGCTGCAGCATTTGGCCGTAAGCGCACTTCTGGCACGCTAGGAAGAGGTTGCAACTCCTCCTTTTGACTAGAGAAACTTGCTCTGGTCGGAGAACAAGCTGGAGACGAGCCTGCCGAAGTGACCATCGTCCTCTGTCCAGAAGATACGTATGAGAAACGATGGCTACTGCTACTATCCCGCAAGTTGTCAAGGCGTTGACCGTCTGACGAGATCATGCTAGCTGTCGGTGAAGCGTTATCGATCGTATATGAGGAAAATCGGCGAGGTGGAGAGATAGCAAAGCCATCATTTTCCGTCCCATCACTTAGGGCATTATCTTGTGTATAAGAGAAGTCCCGCGTGATGACGCACGAGAACCGATCACGATCCTTAACAACGATGGTCCTTTGGGTAGGTTGTGCTTCGATCCCGGAGCCTAGATCATCGGCCTCTACTGTCCCTGTCTCTGATATTCTCCTCTTGCCGCCATGACATGCGATCTCTCTTCGGAGAACAGCCAGCCAGTTATCCATACTTTCCGGATTTTCAAAGATGAGCAACATATTAGAAACACGCCTGTTGTCCTTTACTAAAAGCTTCGACCGACGAGATTTGGAGTCCGTAAATGAGTGTCCGTCGGCGTCTGTGGCTGAAGCTACCTGTAGAACCCAATGTCTCCCAGGAATAAGATCACTGGCGTAGGCAGCAGACGTTGCTGTCAGCTGCAAAATCTTTTCCGGCACCCGATTATAGGTGCCCTCTGCTGCGTATTGAAGCAAGTATCCAGAAGTTATCAGGACGAAGATCTTACTTGTCCATTCCAACGAATTCCTTAGACCGGCCACTCTTTGCTTCTTTTTCAACGTATCCCCTTTAGCTTTGATGTTGGACTCGTTAACATGTTCTGGAATCCTAATTCTGCTTCCCTGAATGAGCTTGCTACCCCTTGCCTCGCTATTTCGAGCCAGAGCTTCCACGGAGACATTGCAGGCTGGTAAGGTGGCGTGCTTTACTGCTTGTGGATAAACTTGGAAGAGGGGCGGCGGATTCCACGTTGTAGACACGACTTGGCCGCTCAAGGGCTCGACAGATTGGGGCTTTTCTGTCCTAGAACTGCCTTGTGGTGGTCGATACGGTCCAGAAATATCGTTAGAAGTAAGCCGTGGGTCGACTGATATTGTGCTGACAAGGGATGCTTCTGAGCGGGACGAATGTAGTTTATACGGCCAGTTGCCAAAATCTGCCAGGGAAGCTCGAATGCCCGCTGGCCGCAATCCGACCCGTGGAGAGGGCTCCTCAGTATCTTTGTCTATTTTACCAGCTTTGCTCCTAGTAAACATACTCCTGAGGCCAATCTTCGACTCCCTTTTCATCGCCCTCTCAGCTCGAAGTGGTACTCTGTTTTCGTCTGGGACAAGTTCAATATCAGGGGGTCGTGCCCGTCGTAGACTATTTGGCCGCCCATGAAGCGCGTCTAAAGCACTGCTTGAAGGGGTTTGAGGCTGCACTTCGACCATGGCCGCCGTTTGGAAATTGAGCTTTAATAGGTGCCCGTGGTATTACCAAGCTTTCTGTCGTGTTCCAGGCTGATATATATGAGAAGAGAAGTAGACACGAGAGTGTGATATGCTCAAAGAGAGCCGGCACCGCACGCTAAGACGTTCCCGATTAAAACAAGATTCCCGGCAATAAGGTTAACGCGATATTCAAAAAAAAAACCAGGACGGGCTGGACGTGAGTGGTGGTTGTGATCAACTCGCTTATAGTGAAATGAGGCAACAACAAGCGCAATAGTGTTGTGTGAAAGGTCAAGGAAACTCTGTATTGTGTATGAGACTTGGTTTCATGAACCAGACAGTGAAGGCCAACTCTTGAATTTCAGAACATATGTTTCGTCAACCTTGACACAAAATGGTAGACGTAGATCCTTGTATATATTGGCCAGTGCAGAGCTGATCAAGTACAATTGAGTGGATTTCGTCCAGTTCAAGACGAGGGCTGAACAGCGAACTTCGAGGAAAACCGAGTGAATAAAAGCGGCGCTATAGAGTAAAGCGGAGGGAGTGTAGTATCAGGCGATGTATAGGTATATTCCCGAGTTGGTGATCAACGACGCCTGGCAAAGAATGCGACTAAATTAGGTGTCTGCAGAGGCAGAGCAACAAGAGGGCCGCGACAGAAACGAGAGACGAAAGAAAAGCTCTATCAAAGCGATGGACTGATGCCCGAGCCACTAGTACTCATAGTATGCGGAGCGGTACTGGAAACAGAAGGGGAGGCACCCACCAGTTAAGTTGTTGCTAGTAGCGCATTGGAGTATGGAGATGTGGGTTCGTGCTGGGTGCCACCAAGAACCCCCTGCAGCAGTGACACAGACTGTCGGGGTCGGCCAGGGACAGGGATCCGGGTACGAGAGGGCGGGACTGTCGTTTTTGTCCAGACTGGTCTTTGGCACTTCCTTCGCCCACTCGCACCGGTTTACAGCAGTCTGGAATGTATACGTAAAGAAACATGCGGTAAATACGAAGCCCATATCAATGGTTCAACTCTTGCTCTTCGAGGCACTCCAAGCCTGCATTGTATCTTTTCAGCTACCTCATCATTTCATCATTTCATCATTTCTCTCTGCGGCACCCTGGTCCATTAGTTGTTCAGCTTAAGTCAGCCGAAAACAACAGTGTTTGTGATCTGATCGGGGAAACGCCCAGCCCAACAACCACTGCAGAATAAGATGATATTTCCTATTTTATCTACCTACTTTACGGTCGGGACCAATCGTCGGAGATAATAGGTAAGCACTGACCGGTAAGTATTACGCAGGGTCCTTCCTGTAGGACATACGTCGCCTATCACGCGGCCACAACCCGCACTCAACGTTGAAGCGGCCTCCGGTCTTGAGCCGCAGCCCATGGCGCCGATTGATAATCTATGGCAACTCTCCATCGTCTTGATCTTGAAAAAATGGACAGATATTGAATCGCATTCTACTTAGCAACGCGTGTCACCGTGTCATTGAAACTGCCCTCTCTGGAGTGCAGTGAGCACAGCAGAAACCCATGTACGTACGTCTGCGCATGTGCATGCGTAAGGTCTGCTTTGGGTATCGGGTTTGCGTGTCACGCAACGCCGTCCAATTACCATCAACTTCAATTTCTCATACGGGGTCTGTCACGTCCCGTGCCGCCCCGAGGGTTTGATCATGTTTGGAGTTGGTGCAAAGAAACGCGTTGGTGTCGCCTCGAATCCCTGACTAGTCCAGCGAATCAACGACGTGTCAACGCTCATATTGCCTGGGATAGGTATTGTTTGTTCCAAGCAACGCCTTTACCACAGGACTTGTAAGTCAGCACGACTAATAATTGAGTAAAGGCGGCAGCTCATTCTTGCTACTATGCTCGCCCGCACCGATGGTTATTTCACTTTCTGCGTCTCTACTGTATGCGTAAGTAAATGAGGACGTCAGTCATGCTCGAACGAATTTCTATTACCACATGCAGTATAGAAGAAAGTGGCCATGGCGCTGCAACGTCATACTTTGCTTTACCGACAGATAATGGCCGAGTTAAGCGAGAGAAATGTCCGACCGAGAGAACCACTCGCGGGCGGCTTGGCGCGCTGCACATGCGATACGGTATTGTGTTCGGCGAACAATCTTAATGCTGGATTTTTTGTTTCCTCGGCATGGAAGGAAGTTGTGCGACCAGTATTCTTCCCCGTACTTGAACCTGTATGAAGTACTGTCTATAATATCTTGAGAACTCTAATGGCCCGCACCACCCTATTCGTCGATAAAATTATCATTTCGCCGTATGTGTCTCACTACGCACAACTACCATGCCTAGGTAGGTACTGAGATTAGTGGCCATCAAAACATGGGGCAGCTGGTTGTTTTATCCTTTCCCACGCTGTACACTAAACCCATTAACCTTCCGTTATCCTCTTTCCTGCAGTGTCTTGTTACACCTCTGCCACGCGTATCTAATCGGTCCAGTTTATACCAGGATGCACATAACAGACAACGCCCTATGGTCCCCATACCTAGGTACTTGTTATGTTTAAGAGAAAGCAGCTTGCCGCAAAAGTATTCATTTCCAGATACGAGTCAGCTGGCACCCGACCTGTCCTTCGTTGTATTACCGTTCTTTCGTTAATAAACTGAGAGGCTTGTACACATGCATATACTGCCCAGGTGAGTACCTAACGGGTTCAGGTATTCTCGAGGTACCTACCTAGATACCTAGATACCTACCTAGGTAGCTTTCATGAGCAACTTCTAGCGCACTACTGTAGCCTACCTAGTCCGCGCTATCAACTTGTCTTTGCACTAAGTACACTACTGTGTGTCAAGGTATCTTCTAGTGCCACCGCGTGTTGGTTCCTGCAGTAGTTTCATGCGCTAGATTTCTCTAGCCTTCCGGAGACCGGGTCTAAGCCGGGTCAGCAGGAAAATATTGCAATTCTACGGCAATCTTACGCTGTTTAATGTTGACTCTATAGGCTCTCAGGTGAACCAGCCTCTTTAATAACGAAGGCTCCCGGTGGTTATAACGGCTGCTAGCTTGCTATTGCGCTTCGCCTTATGTTTCCTTTTTCTTTGCGCGTTGGTGCATAATTTTGACCCCCTGAACCATGTTAAGCTTCACCTAGCGAAAAGCTGTGGCGCTAACTAATGAGCAATCAGATCAACTGAGGGTAGGTTGCCCCTGTCTACCTGAGGGTAGCTCCACTTTTGGGTGTAGACATGATCCACAATATACTTAACG